>ML339799.1:0-123401 GCA_005239505.1 Nicotiana paniculata | reverse complement strand
TATATATATATATATATATATATATATATATATATATATATATATATGTATGTATGGATCGGGCTGCACGCCACATCAATATACATATTGGATCGGGCTGCACGCCACAGAAGATATAGCGCTAGGAATGAAGGAGCCCTTCCAGGAGTCTGTACACCCCCAGTGAGCGTAGTGGACTATTATATGGATCGGGCTGCACGTTGTAGCAATATATGTTATGGATTGGGCTGCACACCGCAACAGTATAAATATATGTTATATATATAGAACGGGCTGCACGCCGCAGTAGTACAAATATATATATATATGTATATATAAATGTAGTGGATCGGGCTGCCCGCCGCAGTAGTTGTGTTTGTTCATGGTACTTACTGAGCATGAGTGTTAAGTGAGAGCATGAGATACTGACGTGGAGTCACGAGTGACTGAGAGGCTTTCCCGATAGGCTTTATTGTGAGTGATACTCTGCCCGAGGGGCTTATATTTTATGAAAATGCTGTTTTCACTTTTCTTTACACTGAGCCTCTGATAATAAATGTTGGACAAATGTTTTCATACGAGATTTTTAAATGGAAATCGAAGTTTTATGAAATATTCGGAATTGTAGATTCCTGACTTGATTTAGTCATTCCACTGTTATTCGTTATATGGATTTACATGATTTAAATTGCTCGTCACTACACTCAAGTTTTTAGTTACATTGATTACTTACTGAGTTGGTGTACTCACGTTACTCCCTGCACCTCTATGTACATATCGAGGTACCAGACCGTCTCACTAGTTGATTTTTGGACGAGCTTGGAGTTGTTCGAGGATTGAGGTAGCTGCTCAGCGTCTCCAGCTCACCTCCTTTCCTTCCCTCAGATTATAGTTTCTTTTGGTCTTTTGTACCTCAGACTTTTGTTGTAGCAAGTCACTATGTTGTACATTGTATTTTCAGTCTTGGATGCTCATGACAGTTGACTCTAGGTTTTGGGGAAGTGTGTATTTGTTTCACCTCATTCTGCTATTTTAAAATCTGCTAAAAGTTTTGGAAACTTATAATATTTATATTGATAGTGTGAAATGGTTGGCTAGCCTAGTTCCATGATAGGCACCATCACGGCCCGTTAGGATTTGGGGTCGTGATAGTAGGATAAGGTAACAATCAAAGTCAGGTAGTGATTGGGGAATCATAATCAATCAACATAAGATCAATATAAGTACTCCCTTCAATTAAGGAGTTAACTTTGAATGGTAATAGACATGCAATAAATAAGGAAAGATATCGTATGACTAAAATATAACACAATAAGGAAATAATTTCAGCACTGTACCAGTATAGAACATGTAATTGAGGCTAGGTTCAGAGGATTCTAATTAAGGAAATAACATGAGAATTAATTTGAAAACATAGTCGACCATAAAATAAGGCAAGAAATAAGCTAAGGTCGTAAAATCAGCAGGGAAATCATCATAAGGGATTAGTGAAAGGTATCAATCACAGGGAATCAAGGGTTCAAATAGGAAATAATACTGATAAACATAAACCTATGAGAGTTAGCGAGGTAAGCACATAATAGGTAGAATCAGAAACCCTAGTAAGCCAAATAGGGTGAAAATCACACAAAATTAGGGAGTCGCATAGAACATAGTATGACTTAACAAAATACACATGATATAGGCGGAAGAAGAAACAATCGGAAACCCTAATGAACATAATAGGGAAGAAATCACAAAATACTCAGATTAATCGAAGCAAATTCATGAGAATCAAACACGCAAACAAGTTGAAAGAACGAACAGTAAAGACGAACTCAGAACCCAAAGATTAAACCAAGAAACTTAGGGTTTTCAACATAATAAATCAGATAAAGGAAAAACTTAAACAAATGGTTTAAACATAGTGAAAATCACAGAATAACACTGAAATTAGAAGAAGAATCATTTTTGAAAAATGGTTAAGAAACCCTAGTTTGAAGATGAAGAGATGATTTAGAAAAAATCGGAAAAAACTTTAAGAAAACAGTAAAGATAACTCGAATAGACTCACGTCTGTTGCAGATCTAAGAAATCCAGTGTTAAAATTAGGGTTTCAGAGAGAGAACCCAAAGAGAGAGAGAGAGAGAGAGTCGGCTTAGAAACCACATGTTCTAGCCGAAGATGGGAGGATCTTACTCAGATGGCCATGGACGGCCTGAGAATGACATGAAAACCATAGGAGGTGAGTGAACCGCCTTCTGGTTCCTTTGAGGACCTCAAGGCAGCAATAACCCGGTGTAGGAAGGAGTCATGGAGGCTCGGATGGTGGTGAGACCACCATAGTTACCGGCAAGTCGATGGCCGATGAGAGGTTAGGTTTAGCAGAGAAAGTTTGAGAGATGAGAGAGATGTGTAACGGCGGAGTGAAAAAGAGAAATGAGAGGGGAATGGGGTTCGTCTCTAGGGTTAATTAAGGAAAGGGGAGATGTGGACCGTTGATTAAATTTGATCAACGTCCAGATTAGATAAGGGATTCGGTCGGGTAGGATAGTGTATTGGGCTTGGGGTATTTGGGCCGTTTTTAATCAGACTTGGGTCTAGTTTAATTAGGTTATAAATGAAATAGAAGTGGCTATCTGTTAAATACCCCATGTAAATTAATTGAAACAATTTATAAAAATAGCTGTTAATTATTAAAATGAATTTCATGCGTAGAAAATAATTAAGATGATTACTTATTATTTTAAAAATACAAATGATTAATTTCTGGATAAAAAATAGTATAACATCATATGATTGAGCTATAATTGCAAAGTTACTGCAATTATAGCCAAAAGGTGCCAATTTGTTAATTATGAAATAATTTTGTCTTAATAGGACCAAAAATAATTAATGAAACCAATAACTTCTTTTGAAATCATTTGTAATGCAATTTTATAATTATTTGTTGGCAATAAAATGCTGGATAGATTAATAAAAATATAGGGAAATTTTGTAAAAATATCAATTGCTATTGATACATGATTTTGAAGCTATATATGCAAATTTAAAATATTTTGAGAAAAATTTGGGTATCAACAACAGGTATCAATCGAAGATCAGGGTCGAAGATGATCAACTTAGGCCCCTTTCGAGTTCGTGTATCCAGTCAGAACCTTCGACAGAGTCAAGAGAGACATTGATCGTGAACCGAGATCAAACACGGATCGATATCAATCGTACAATGGAGACCAATGAAGTAGTGGGTTTGGGAAAAAACCTATGATAAATGAAAGGAGAAATGGACGAGGTCAAAACAACCCAGGACTCATGAGCAAAAATAGCTTCGATAGGCCCGTCGGGCCTAAAGAAGCGCCAAGATTATTAGAGTACAACTTCAACATCGATGCCGCCGCTATCGTATCTTCCATCGGACACATCAAAGATACCAAATGGACTCGACCTCTTTAGTCCGATCCAGCCCAAAGGAATCCTAACCTAATGTGCAAATATCACAACAGTTATGGCCACATAATAGAAGATTGCCACAAATTAAGAGAGGAGGTGGCCCGATTGTTCAACAATGGACATCTCTGAGAGTTCTTGAGCGATCGGGCCAAGAACCACTTCAGGAAAAGGGATTCTAATAAACAGACCGAACAGGAGGATCCTCAGCACTTCATCAACATGATCATCGATGGGGTCGATGTTCTCTATGGGCCGATGCTGAAGCGCACCAAAGTATCTATCACTAGGGAAAAATGAAATCGAGATTATGTGGCAGAGGGAACCTTATCCTTCATTGACGAAGACGCTGAAGGGGTCGTTCATCCCCACAATAATGCACTGGTAATATTAGTACTTACATATAAATCTTGAGTTAATCTTGTATTAATTGATCCAGGTAGCTCAGCCAACATCGTAAGATCGAGGGTCTTGGAACAACTCGGCCTACAAGATCAGATTGTGCCTGCGGTCCGAGTCCTAAACGGGTTCAACATGGAGTGCGAGACCACTAAAGAAGAGATAACATTACGGGCGAACACCGCCGGGACTTTCAAGAAGCAAAGTTCTATGTGATCGAAGGGGACATGAGGTACAATGCTTTGTTCGGGAGACCTTGGATTCACAACATGATGGAGGTACCCTCGACTCTGCACCAGGTGTTGAAGTTCCCAACGCCGGGAGGAATAAAATCAATTTATGGAGAACAATCGCCTGCAAAAGATATGTTTGCATTTGACGAGGTGGTCCCGATATCCACACTTTGGACACCGAAGGAGCTGGGTCGCGTCACCAAGGGAGAAACCAAATAGCAATTACTGACACTGAATCCGTCCCAACCGAAGACGCAGAAGATGGGTGAGGACAATGACTATAGGGTTCCCAGGTCTTTCATATCTCCCGATGATTCCGATGCTACCAAATTAATGGCCGAGGAACTGGACAAAGTCGTATTGATCGAACGCTTTCCCGATCAAAAGGTATACCTGGGCACAGGGTTAAATCCCGAGCTCATGAAAAAAAATCATTCAATTTCTTATAGCTAACAAAGATTGTTTCTCTTGGTCCCACCTTGATATGTCAGGGATCCCGCCGGAAATAACCACTCACAGGCTGAGCTTGGACCCAAAGTTTCACCCAATCAAGCAGAAGAGGAGGCCCCAGTTCGAGGTCAAACATGCTTTCATCAAGTACAAGATATCTAAACTCTTTAAAATAGGGTCCATCCGGGAGGTAAAATACCCAGATTGGTTAGCGAACGTAGTATTAGTCCCCAAAAAGTGGAACAAATTAAGAATGTGTGTGGATTATAAATATCTGAATAAGGCGTGTCCCAAGGATTCGTTCCCTTTTCCTAACACCGATCGCATGATCGATGCAACGGCCGACCATGAGATTCTCAATTTTCTCGACGTTTATTCCGGGTACAATCAAATTAGGATGGATCCGGGTGACCAGGAAAAAACTTCCTTCATCACCAAGGAACCTACTACTATAATGTGATGTCGTTCGGATTAAAAACGCCAGTGCCACATACCAACTCCTAGTAAATCGGATGTTCGAAGAACAAATAGAAAAATAAATGGAGGTTTACATTGATAATATGTTCGATAAGTCCCTGCGAGCAGAGGACCATTTGAAGCATTTGCAGGAAACCTTCAGCATATTGACGAAATACAATATGAAGCTGAACCTGGAGAAATGTGCATTTGGAATCGGGTATGGTAAATTCCTCAGATACATGGTGTTCAATCGGGGGATCGAGATTAATCCCGATAAGATCAAAGCCATCGAAGATATAACTATTGTGGGCAATGTGAAGGTCGTACAAAGGTTAACCGGACGTATAGACGCCTTGGGACGATTTATCTCGAGGTCATCCGACAAGAGGCACCACTTCTTCTTACTGTTGAAGAAAAGGAATAACTTATCATGGAACTAGAATGCCAATGGGCCTTGGAGTAGCTCAAGCAATATCTATCGAGCTCGCCGCTGCTTCACACGCCGAAGACAGACAAACAACTATACCTATACTTGGCAGTATCGGAGATAGCGGTAAGTGGAGTCCTGGTCCGGAGGAGAAAGGTACGCAATTTCCTATTGACTATGTTAGTAAGACCCTTGCCGAGGCCGAGACTAGGTACCCTCACCTAGAAAAGCTGATGTTCGCTTTGCTAAGCGCCTCTAGGAAGCTAAAACTGTACTTCCAATATCACCCCATATGTGTCGTAACCACTTACCCATTGAGGAATGTATTGCATAAACCCAAGCTCTCGAGACGGTTGGAAAATGGGCCATAGAGATCAGTGGGTACAACTTTGAACGTCGGCCTCAGACCATCATTAAGTCTCAAATTTTGGCTGACTTTGTAGCTGACTTTATAGCAACCCTAATACCTGAAGTCGAAAGAGAGGTCTTATTGAACTCGGGGACCTATTTGGGAATCTAGACCCTCTTTACAGACAGCGCCTCAAATGCGAAGCGGTCCAGACTTGGGATTGTATTAAAACCGACGGCAGATAATATAGTTAGATAATCTATTCGGACTGTAAAATTAACTAATAACGAAGCCGAGTATGATGCCATGATTGCAGGTCTCCAACAGGCAAAAAGCTTGGCGGCAGAGGTGATTGAAGCTAAGTGTTGTGCCCCTTTTTCTCACGAAATTGGGTTTTGACACGAGACAACTCTTTTAAGGAAGGGTGTTAAAAGAGAGAGTCGCCACCTAATGGGTTTGAGGTGCGTTACGACAACTGATTGCAAGTAAATCTAGTTTAACCAGTCTGCGTCACCAAAGATCGGGTAAGGGATCAAATTACCTCGAGGAGGAGGTGTTATTCACTCCTCGAGGTCCACAACTGTGGGTCCCGGCCGAACTCAAATTATATAAATTAGCCTAAATAAAGAGAAAAGACAAAATTGGGCAAATAAACAAAATAATTGATTTTAAGGCAAAGGTGGGGGGTCCTAGTTTTTTAGCCTAAAGGATCACCCCGTGCAACATAAATAATACTTCGTAACTCCCTCGAGGTGGGGTGTTACTTGTATTATTCAGCGGGCACTGACTATCATCTCCTGCTACCCGATTACCATCTTTAAGTTGTTTACCTAAAGCGTACCTTATGCGTGCACTACCCGTCCCATACCTATAGTCTAGGAGGAGTTTGGACCTCTATCTTGGATGGTTATAGACTCAACTTAGGTTGCTCAAAAATGAGAAAACTAGGCGACATACAAAGCAAGATGGACTTTCATGTATAAACAAATAAGGGCTCAAGTTAGCCTTCATACTTAGGCAAAAAATGCACGCAAACAAATTAGGCATTTTACTGTTGCATATTTTAGATAAATTAAAGTTATTGAATCCTATAGACATGATCTCTATGTGATTCTGGATTTTTAATGGGCAGACAGTTTCATATGCAAAAACGACTTCTAAGTAACTATGCAGTTGCCTACTGATTTATGCAGTAATTGGCAATGATAACTATAGGAGAATATTCAGAATTGCATTGTTGGATCCTATAGGAATGCTTTCTAATAATGGAGAGGACACAATGTTGAAATTTCAACATTAGCACTTAAAGGAAGCGAGCAGGATAATCAATAATTAGGACTGATTTTATCCTATAGGCATGATTTCTATAATCGATAACTAAGACTGATTTTAGATCCTATAGGCATGTTTATTAAGTGAACACCATTATATTAACCATTTAACCCTATAGGCATGATTTCTAAATTGCAGATTAGGTAGCACGTGAATTAATAGAATTCTATAGCGCGTATTGGGACATTGGTCATTTAATTTCCTATAGACATGGTTTCTAGCATGTGGAAGCAAAATACGTCAAATTAAATACCTATAGGCAAGTTATCTAACATGCATCATAGTAAAACATATTTGAATAAAGTAAATACCTATAGGCAGGTTATCTAGCACACACAATAGCAACACATATTTGAGCAAAGTGAACACCTATAGACAGGTCATCTAACACGCACAATAGCAGCACGTATTTGAGCAAAGTAAAATCACCTATAGGCATGATTTCTACCCATTTCAATACAAATGTAATACCCCAATTGTTATTACAACATTATTACAAGCCCAATGAATGAAGTAAATTGTAGAATTACAGAATAGCTATAGTAAGCCTAAGGCAGGCCCAAAAATGTACCCGGCCTGGCCAGGCCTTCATTCTCATATCCATACAGTTTTACAACAGTCCAGAAGTCAGAGCTTCAAAAGTATCTAGAAACCAGTTGATTCAGCTAGTAGGTAAAAGCAGAGTTGAGCAATTAGGAAAGAACCAGGACCCTAGTATGTCAGAGTTCCCAAGGGCTTAAAAAACCCAGGGTAGTGCTCACACTAGGGAGGTTAATAGAGGACATTCAAGGAATGACTAAGGACCAAATCCTAGTGTGTCAAAGTTCACAAGGGTCTCAATTGGACCCCGAGCAGTGCTCACACTAGGGAGGTCAAATGATAGAACCTAAGTGACCTTGGCTTTCAGCCGGCTAATAATGAGAACTCAAAAGAGCCCAAGTAACAAGTGAAAGGTAGTGGACCAAGGTTGAGAGATAGGAATTGAGGGATACTTATCATTTATACAGACATGATAAAATTGAGCATATAGAGCAGATAATCAAACAAGTCACAAACTTAGCAGGGTCAACACTTAGCACATAGGCTGTCACATATTAAAAGAGTTAAGGAAAGAACAAGTTCACAGGATTGACAAAGGTTATTATGCAAAAATGCACAATACTAAACAAGTTAAAACATGGTTGGAAATTATGCTAAGTATACATCCTAGTATCATTATCAAGAAACAAGACAACATTTAAACATGCTGGAGAATGCGTATTGTGATGAGCCAAGTAATCACAGAAGGAACAGAGAACCAAGTGGGTCAAAGACATACTGAGAGACATGTTAGTAAAGAGGCAATATCATAGTCAATGGAAAAGGTCTCAACACAAATTAGAACACATAGCATTTGCAAGACTACCATTGCAGAGATTCAGAACAAAGTGTAGAGTAAACTCATGTAAAGAAACAGATGTAGGCATTTAGGGATTGACACAGTAGAGTAATTAACTAAAGAAGGTCCAGTTGTATCAAAGATTCATCCTAATAAAAACAAAAATTCAAACATGGTAGGAAAACAGGCTGAGATAACTGTTTTAAATCACAAGCAAACCCTAAAGGCGTATGGGATCAAGTGAGCATACTGAGTGACACAATAGAAGAGAGACAAGTTATAATTAACAACAAAAGTCTTTCACAGGTTACCACGAATGTGAGGCATTCATTACATAGATTCAGGACAAAGCAAGTAAGCATGAACATTCAGGCATCAATACACTAGCTAAACGAGCTTAGGAAGGTTCAGATTACCCAAGTTAGGCATAGATAATCTCAGAACTAGCAGCATTAGGAGTAGTTAAATGCTAAAGAGATTTAAAACGCATATAAATTTAATAGAGTGATGCTTAAATGTAACCTAGAAACATATTAAGCTATGGATTTCCGAAGTAAGAACACATACAAATCAGAGACATATAAGGATGGAATTGCAAAAGTCAAGTAACTTACCAGTTAAACGAAAATACAAGAAAGAACAAAAGTCCACGGTATTCTGAACATCAACGAAAAGCAAGAACCCATAATTTGGTGGCCTTGGCTTTCATCCGACCAAAAACCAGTATAGAAAGAAATTACAGAGTAAAGCTTTAAATCTAGTAAGATTATAGTGATTCCAAAGTCTTTCTCCAAAGGGGAGTGGGGAGGGGTTTATATAGTATAGAAATCGAAGAAGTAAACATGGAAAAAAATTATTCACGCAAAAATAAGGAAAGAAAATATCATATGCAAATCGAAATAAGAAAGGGAGATTGAGAGTCTCAATCCCTAATTGGGTTCAACTGTCTGAAATTTGAACCAAGAGTATAAATCGCTCTTTATTGAGCGTATATAGACGGAAAACCGCCTAAGATCAAAGATCCAAGTCATTCTAGTCTGATATTGGAAGTGGTACTTGACAAAGTTAGGCAAGCACCTACGTGATACCATAAACGGACGACCAATAACGGGAGAAGGCTGATAAGGTAAGTAAATCATAGGAGGATTCCATTTCTAGGTCGAAATAGGAGAGAAATCAGGCAACAGATGCTAGGGTTTGTAGAAGAGAGAAGAAGGTTCGAGAGAGTATAGAGGCAGTTGGCTGACCAAAATAGTCTCTAGGGTTGGGGGTGGGGATATAAGGAGAAAATGGGGGGAGTATTATGAGCTATTGATCACTTTTGATCAACGACTGGGATTTGAGAAGAATTAGGTCGGGTCTTGGACTGGGTTGGGAATTAAGGGTGTTTGGTTTGGGCTATGGTTATTGGGCCAAGGGTCTGGGTAGTTTAGGTCCGAAAATAATCCCAATTTTGTGCCACATTTTAAGATAGGAGATTAAGGGAAAAAATAATTTAATAAAATAATTAAATAAATTGTAAAAATTCTATTTATGGAAATTAATATTTTAAAACAATAGTAGAATATTACAAAAATGTAAAAATATTATTTTATCCTTGAATAAAAATAACAAATGCAGTAAAGTTGTAAAATATAGGCTATTATTGCAAGTTTGTGCAGATAGCCTAAATATACTAATGTAATTATATAAATATATATGAAACATGTATTATGGATGTCAATAATAATTTTAGGTAATTAATTTATCACAAAATAATTGAAGCAGTAATTAATAAACATTCAAGTAGTTTAAATGCAAGAAAATTAATTTTAAGGCTTTAAAAATTATGGAAAATTATGAAAAATACTTGTATATACTTATAAGCTAAATGATGATGCATACGTACTATTTTGAGAATATATATATATATATATATATATATATATATATATATATATATGTGAGGGAAAATTTGGGTATCAACAGTTGCCCCTCTTTATCCGAGAATGATGAAAGAATTGTCAGGTAAAGAAATGATGATCGATTTTGACCGAATGAGGGATTTGAAAAGTTTAGGCCGAACTCTGGTTTCTGAGTTTCCTACATATCCTTGGTTTTACGGGAATCTGGTCGTGTGTAGTTCTGTATCCAACGGTGGAATAAGCCGATGGAGTTGTTATAGGAACGAACAAGCTTTTCTGGATAGGACGAGATAGACATTGTGGTTGGATGTACCTTGGAATGGTTATGGATATATAAACGGTTGTCAGATGGTAATGTGTAATGGACGTTGGTTGGTTACGTTTGAAATAATTGTAGGATATGAATGTTGAACGGAAATTGGAGCAAAAATTGCTCCCGTTAGGATAACAGTTACTTCCTGGATCACCTGCAAAACTTAAAACACGATGCATGCAAATATATATGGATTATTGCGAGAATTTAAACATGATGCAAATTCCCTTTGGACCATGGAGATCGTCTTTGGACAGTGAGGATGATGTCCTTAGACCATGACGTCCCGAGCTATGAATCGTGAGATAGGGGACTCGCAGGCCATGAAATGATGCTCTTAGTCCATGGGGATGGTGCCTCTGAACAATGACGCCTTTGAATAATGATGTGCAATATTGAGAGATCCTTAGGCCATGGCATGGCGTCTTCCAGCTATGATGATGCTTTCGATCTATGACGCCTTTGGACAAAATAGCGATATTTCAGCCCATGAGATGCAAAGACATGATGCTTGGTTATGTGAAGAGAAACAAGACATAGCTTAGTCTTGTGCAAGATTGGGGGTAGAGCTTAGCCCTGAGGTGTAGAATAGTGCAAGGTTTCAAATAGCATAGCATTTATGGTTATGCAAGGAAAGACAATGTTTAGACTCATGTGATTGAGGAGGCAGGGCTTAGCCTTATGCAAGAATGGAGACAATGCTTAGTCTCATACAAGGGAAGGCAGTGCTTAGCCTTATGAAATTGATGAGGCAGGGCTTAGCCTCATGCAAGATGGAGACAATGCTTAGTCTCATGTGAGGGAAGGCGGTGCTTAGCCTCATGCAAGATGGAGACAATGCTTAGTCTCGTGCGAGGGAAGGCAGTGCTTAGCCTTGTACAACTGAAGAGGAAGGGCTTAACCTCATGCAATGATGGAGACAATGCTTAGTCTCATGCATGGGAAGGAAGTGCTTAGCCTTATGGAATTGAGGAGGCAGGGCTTAGCCTCATGCGATATGGAGACAATGCTTAGTCTCATGTAAAGGAAGGCAGTGCTTAGCCTTATGCAATTAGGGAGGTAATTCTTAGCCTCATTCAAGAAAAGGGAGACAGTGCTTAGACTCATGTAAAGAAAGGCAATGAGTGATAGACGAGTATTTCTTAGCTGGAGATGTGTTTGCGTTTGGAAATTTTGTTGTTATGAAGATAGTGATTCTGAGGTGTGCCCGAATTTGAGACTATTTCTTGTTCCTGCATCCAAAGGAAAGTCGTGAGTTTTGAGAGGAAGGTTGGTTCATGATTCCTCTTGCCTGCTTTGCTTTGTATCGAAATCCTGCTTGAGTTACCACGGGTAGCATCTGGCTGCTTCATAAGATAAAGTTTCAAAAAAATATGCGTGCATATGGTGAATGTAGTTATTTAGAAAATATATAATACCAAGTAAATTAAATGAACTGATGACTATGAAACTTTTAGAGACATTGCGACTTCCTTGCATTACTCCTAAAAATTCTGCCCCAGTTTTGCTTAGGCGATTCCATGACCGTTCTGCATATGATGACGTTGGCTAGAATTGCTCCAGAATTTTGAGGGTCTCAAAATTCTGCCCCCAATTTCTGGTTGCAGGGAAAATGAAGTTTTTATTGAATTGTGACCGAACCCACAGGCCTGCCGACGTATCCCCTCTTAATTCATTTACATCAGATGGAGAAATACAAACATTCTAAACATAATATCTTTTGACTGCGTCCGAATTGATAGGCTTTGGCCAAATCTTTCCTTCCATTTCTGCGAGTATGAGTGCTCCTCCTGTTAGTACTCTGTGAAACATATAGGGGCCTTGCCAATTGGGTGAAAATTTCCCTTTGGCTTTATCCTGATGGGGAAAGATCCGTTTCAGCACCAGCTGCCCCGGTGCGAATTGTCTAGGTTTGAACTTTTTGTTGAAAGCTCTGGACATTCTGTTATGATAAAGTTGACCATGACACACTGCATTCATTCTTTTCCCGTCAATGGGAGCTAATTGTTTGTAGCGGCTTCTTATCCATTCTGCATCACTAAGTTCATCTTCTTGTATAATTCTTAAGGAAGGAATTTCGACCTCGGCGGAAATGACAGCTTCAGTAACATTGACCAATAAATAAGGAGTTGACCCAGTTGATGTGCGGACTGTGGTACGGTACCCCAATAAGGCAAATGGTAACTTCTCATGCCATTGCTTGTGGTTTTCTACCATCTTCCTCAATATCTTCTTGATATTCTTGTTGGCGGCCTCCACGACTCCATTCATTTGAGGCCGCTATGCTGTGGAATTCTTATGTTTGATTTTGAATGTTTCACACATAGCTTTCATTAAGTCACTGTTGAGATTGGCGGCATTGTCAGTGATGATGGATTCCGGCAGCCCGAATCGGCAAAAAATACGATCTCTGACAAAATCTACGATGACTTTCTTGGTTACGGCTTTGTAAGATGCAACTTCAACCCATTTTGGTGAAGTAGTCTATGGCTACTAGAATGAACCTGTGCCCGTTTGAAGCGACATGCTCGATTATTCCAATGACATCCATTCCCTCAAGCAACAAAAGTCCAAGGTGCACTTGTTGCATTGAGTTCATTTTGCGGCACCCGTATCATATCTGCATGTATTTGGCACTGATGACATTTCTGGACATACCTGATGCAGTCTGTTTCCATAGTCATACAAAAATATCCTTCTCTCAATATCTTCTTTGTTAAATGAAACCATTCATGTGTGGTCCGCATGTTCCAGCATGTATCTCTTCGAGTAGGTTGGAAGCTTCCTTGGCGTAAACACACCGTAATAACCCTAGGTCTGGAGTCCTTCTTTACAGAATCTCCCCACCTTGAAAGAAATGGTTTGACAATCTTCGGAGCGTGCATTTCTGAGTATGATTTGCATGCTTCAGGTACTCTCCTTTTTCCAAGTACTCCTTGATATCATGGAACCATGGATTCCCATCTGTTTCTTCTTCAACATGAGTTGTATACAGCTAAAATCAGAGAGCCTGATTTCATGACCACTTCGATGAAGATGAAGGGTCGAAGGCCCGAGCTCGGTATCGAGGGGGACATCGAGGGTCCTAGACCTCGAGGCAGCACAAATGAAGGGTCAATATGAAAAGGCGGGAAATCGGCAGGGGGCACGTGGTTAAAGCTGACAAAGTACACAAGATAGTACACGCCCGTACCGTGGCATTAAATGGATGTACCAGCCATTTCTCTTTATATTAAATAGCTGCACCAGCTATATTTCTTTGTAATGATTACCCATGTACTATATTGGGATTCCCCTTATTATATAAAGGGGACCCTTGTCACTTTGTAACACACACGATATTCAATAGAAGAACAACAACATCTTCTACTCCGTAACTTAAACATTCTCTACAATTATTCCATTGATTTATTGCTTCCATTTATTGCGTTTCATTTATAGTTCTTCATTTATTGCTTACTATTGATCATAAAGAGGCCACTTCCGAGGCCCGTTAAGCAGTTAATCACTCACCGACCACTTTCCGTCAAGATCTCGAGCTCGACCTCGAGGTTCTGTTTCGATCAACTTGAAACCCCGTCCCTCAATAGCTCGGTCAGCATATCTTTGCTTCTCTTTATCATTATTGCACTTTCTTCACCTATATTTAACATCTATTTCCTAAAAATTGGTACTAAAATAAATCACATATTTTTATAACCACACAATCAAATTTAATTATAATTGCCATTTTCACGGTAAACAGTTTGGCGGCCACCAAGGGGCTAAAAATAATAGTGATTGTTTTAGTGCTGGTTTTCCAAAAACACAAGTGATTATTCACACTTTTTTCATGGCCAAGAATCTTCAATTTCAGGTCAGAAAATGTCTAACTCAGTAAACGCACATGAAAACATCGGTTCTGAGGACCACAGAGAAAACGGCGCAGCTGCTTCAGGTGCCGGTATGCTACCACAAGACCCTGAGGGGGAACTAGTGCAAATTCCTGTCGATGAAGGTTCAAGTAACGCCCAACATGTCGATGTGAACTCTCATGCAGTCGGAAGCGTTCGTGAAGGAGACCAACGTGAAGCACAAGTAACCCCTGCTCAAAGGGAAAGGTAAGTTAGCCTTCATGTTATTTTTGAAATGTTGCAGGCACAACAGGTGGCTATTGCTCAGCTATAAAGCCATCAGAGAACCCCGAGCACAACACCACCGGGTATGGCTCCTCGAGTCGAATAGGTACCAAAAAGATCGAGCAATAATGGGTCAGCAGCCGACCCCGCCATTATGAAAATGCTCGAAGACCTCGCAAAAAGGATTGAATCAGGCGAAAAGAAGATATAGGCTAACGACAAAAAGTGGAGACCTACAACTCGAGGGTTGATTAGATCCCAGGTGCACCCCCAATCTTAAAAAGTGTGGATTCAAAAAATTTTGTGCAAAAGCCATTTCCGTCAAGTGCAGCTCTGATGCCTATCACAAAGAAATTCAGAATGCCCGATCTCGCAAAGTATAGCGGAATTTCGGACTCCAATGAGCACATCACTGCTACACTTGTGCTGTGAAAGGAAACAACCTGAGAGACAAAGAGATTAAATCTGTTCTATTGAAAAAATTCGAAGAAACACTATCTAAAGGGGCCATGATGTGGTATCATAACCTGCCCCCCAAACTCAATTGATTCATTTTCCATGATGGCAGACTCCTTTGTGAAAGCACATGCTGGTGCCATCAAGGTTGCTATAAGAAAATCTGATGTTTTCAAAATCAAGCAAAGGGAGAATGAGATCTTAAGGGAGTTCGTGTCCCGCTTTCAATTGGAACGAATGGAATTACCACCGGTCTCCAACGATTGGGCGTGCAATCTTTCACTTAGGGCTTGAATGAGCGAAGCTCGAAAGCTTCGAAATAGCTGAAGCAGAATTTAATCGAGTACCCCGCCATAGTTTGGGCGGATGTACACAACAGGTATCGGTCAAAGATCAGGATCGAGGACGACCAGTTGGAAGCCCCCTGGGGCTCGATGTATCCTAACATAGTTCTAGCAAAGGATTCGAGGCTTCCAGAAAGAGAGCCAAGGATAAACAAAGAAAGATATCAATCGTACATAGAGAATCGGAGAAACATCCCGAGACGGAACGTGCCTTGAAGTGACCCAAGGATGGACCGAGGACAGAATCCTCAGGGACTCGTGAGCAAAGCGGGGTTTGACAGGCATGCAGGGCCGGTAGAGGCACCCCGATTATGTTAATACAACTTCAACATCGATGTTTCGGACATCATATCAGCCATTAGCAAAACCAGGGACACCTGGTGGCTGAGACCCGTGTTATCAGATCCTTCACAAAGGAACCCCAACTTGATATGCAAATATCACGATCCCCACAGTCATAGGACCGAATATTGCAGACAACTTCGAGAAGAGGTGGCCCGACTGATCAGCAAAAGGTACGAAGCCTTCGAGAATTCCTCAACGACCGAGGTAAAAATCAATTTCGGGAAAGAGAGGCAAACAAAAAAATGAAGCAGAAGAACCACGACATGTCATCCACATGATTATTGGTGGGGTCGACGTCCCTCAGGGACCCGTTTTTAAGCAAACGAAAGTATATATCACTAAGGAAAAGTTAATTCAGAGCTACATTCCTGAAGACGCCCTTTCATTCAGCGAAGAGAACATCGAGACCTTGTCTCAACCTCACAATGACGCACTGGTAATTTCCTTTCTTTTTAATAAATTTCAAGTTAAATGTGTGCTCATAGATCCAGGCAGCTCGGCCAACATAATTCGGTCGAGGGTGCTAGAGCAACTTGGATTGCTCGACCAGATCATACCCGCCTCTTGAGTCCTCAATGGGTTCAACATGGCAAGTGAAACAACGAAAGGAGAAATCGTCCTCCCGGTCAATGTGGCCGACACGATTCAGGACACCAAGTTTCATGTCATCAAAGGTGACATGAGGTACAACGCATTGCTTGGAAAACCATGGATCCACAATATGAGGGTCGTGTCGCCAACCCTTCACCAAATGATGAAGTTCTTTATGAAGGATGGAGTAAAAATAGTATACGGAGATCACCACGCAGTAGAAGAGATGTTCGCGGTGCACAATGTGGCACCGACATCTCCTACATCGAAGGTGCCAAAAAACAAGCAAACAACCAAGTAACAATCACAAACTACATCCTCGTAGGAACAAATAAAGGACCGTGTCGTGTCCTCGAAACTGATAACCAAAGCTTATCAAGGCTCGAGCGCCATCACAGCTAAGGTACAACCCTATCCCTTTTCCTTTCACACTATACGCTAACCTGCGTGCAGGTGTTCGATTGAAATGAGTCAAAAGCATCCCCGGCTCGAAGGCCTTAGGTTTGAAAGCATGATTTGCACTCTTTTTCCCTCACATCGGATTTTATCCCAAAAGGGTTTTACCGGCAAGGTTTTTAACGAGGCAACATCCATATGCTACCTAAGGATAACTCACCAAGTATCCAAGGCTTCTCTTCGATCAACCTCGAATACTGAGGGGCATCCCCCCAAGAGATCACTGAAATATGCCAAAGAGGGTCTCGACAGGAAAATGATGTATCAGATCAAACGGTCGAATGAACCATATCCGCATAGAATAATCGAACCCTCGATGGAAAAAACATGTATACTTGTACCAAGTAATCAGAGAAGTACCTTCTGTCAAAATATTTTAGACATCAAAGAAGTTTTCCATTTTCACAAGAGACCGCCCCAGGGCCAAAAATTTAGCAAGCACGTGGGAACTGTCCTCGACAATCACTCCACCGAGTCCCCAAAAACTCGAAGCCGTAAGACCTCAGGGCAGGTAACTTCAAACTCATAAGCCTTCCATGAGGCAATATCAACAGCATAAGCCCTACTCAAGGCAACCAATTCCGACTCGGGGACTGCCCCCGACAGTCGGCTCATCAGGTTATCAAATTTGAAGCCATAAGACCTCAGGGACGGGAACTTCGAAATTGTAAGACCTCCATAAGACAAGATCAAAACTGTGAGACCGTAACAAATGTTGTACCAACCTAAGGCATAAGAGCCCAAGTCACCCGCTACATTAAAGGTTGTACTAACCTAAACCGTAAGAGCCCAAGTCGCAAGCTACAGGTCATACCGACCCAAAGCATGAACCCCATATCAAATTAAAGGCTATATATCAAACTTGTAAGACCCAAAAGGCATACCCTAGATATAGACGCCATGGCTATCTCACTCGGGGACTAAAAGGCTACGGCCAAACACTATGACCACCGTCATAAGGCTTCGGCCAAACTAACGCAACTCGGAGACGTCCGACTGTTTCCATAAAATCACAGGCCTCCATTTACTTTGAAAAACATCAAAAAGAACCAGTTAAAGGTTGTACCAACCCAAAGTGTAAGAGCCCAAGTCGCCTGCTACATTAAAGGTTGTACCAACTTAAAGCGTAAGAGCCCAAGTCACCCTCTATATTAAAGGTTGTGCCAACCTAAAGCGTAGAGCCCAAGTCGCCAGCTAGTCGTATCGACCTTACGCATAAAAGCCCGACTCGCCAGCTACAGGTCATACCGACACAAAGCGCCTCCAGACCAATTAAAAAACCTAAAGGACGTTGAGCTCGAGTCGAAACCCGACTCGGAGACTAAGTCAGATATGATTAACTAAAGTGTCTCAGGGCCAAAAAAATGTAAGAGCCTAAGTCACCAGCTAGTCGTATTGACCTTACGTGTAAGATCCCAAGTCGCCAGCTACGGGTCATACCGACACAAAGCGCCTCAGGACCAATTTAAAAACCGGAGGGCCGTTGAGATCGATGCGAAACCCGACTCGGAGACTAAGCCCGATACGGTTAACTAAACCGCCTCAGGGCCAAAAAAGCGTAAGAACCCAAGTCGCCAGCTAGTCGTATCGACCTTACGCGTAAGAGCCCGAGTCACCAGCCCTGGCTCATACCGACACAAAGCGCCTCCGGGATAATTTGAAAACCTGAGGGCCATTGAGCTCAAGTCAAAACCCGACCCGGAGACTAATCCCGATACGCTTAACTAAAGTGCCTCAGGGCCAAAAAAGAGTAAGAGCCTAAGTCGCCAGCTAGTCATATCGACCTTACGCGTAAGAGCTTGAGTCGCCAGCTACGGGTCATAACGACACAAAGCGCCTCAGGGCAAATTTAAAAACCTGAGGGCTGTTGAGCTCGAGTTGAAACCCGACTCGGAGACTAAGCCCAATACTGTTAACCAAAGCGCCTCAGGGCCAAAAAAGCGTAAGAGCCCTAGTCGCTCGCTACATTAAAAGTCGTATCGACCTTACGCGTAAGAGCCCGAGTCACCAGCTACAGGTCATACCGACACTAAGCGCCTCGGGGCCAATTTGAAACCTGAGGTCCGTTGAGCTCGAGTCAAAATCAGACTCGGAGACTAAGCCCGATACGATTCATTAAAGCGCCTCAGGGCCAAAAAAGCGTAAGGGCCCATGTCGCCAACTACAACGAAGGTCGTACCGACCTAAAGCTTAAGAGCCCGAGTCTCCAGCTTAGAAGAGCCTCGGGGCCAGTCTACAACCCCAAGGGTTTTATCTCAAAGCCCAAATTCACCGGACTAACTCCAACAAGCAAATCAAATCAAAGAATATTTCATATATATATATATATATATATATATATATATATATATTTATATGTGTGTGTGTGTGTGTATTACAAATACATATTTAAAGTGCTCCCACAAGAGTTTTATGCAAACAACAAAGCAGAAAATTTGTTCTACTCTCAGGACAAAATCCCTCAAAGTCCCCTCGACCAGCTCGCACGACGGCCTTCAAGTATCGGCATCAGCTCAAGAAGAAAGGAAAAACATGGCGTCGATCTCGTCTGCCTCGGCCTGCTTTATCTATTCCGAGAGGTCAAAGCCCCTAGCATGTATCTCCTCGAGGGTTTCCCTCCGGGACATGCATCGGGTGTACTCATTACTCCTCATTTCTCTGTTGAAAGCTCCTCTCAGCTCAGCCCGTGCATCGACATTTTCTTTCAAGTAAACATCCACCTTCTTTTCGGCCTTCGCTCGAACTACCTCAGCTTCGGCCCGAGCATCCACAACTTCTGCCTAGAAGGTCTTCCTCGAGATTGGAAATCCTACTCGATTGAATTGATCTATCTTCATGGGCATTGCGAAGTTGTATCTCGAGGGAAGCAGCCTTGGTCAAAGCATTCCTTAGGTCCGCAACATGCACGCCTACCTACGCTTTCAACGCTTGGCATTCGGACCTAACTTGCCCGACCTCGCCCCAAAGGCACTCCAACGCTTCTTTTTTTTCCTGCAACTGAAGCACCAAAGCGTTAATTCCCAAAAGTGAGAAAGGAGCCACATACCCCTTCGGGGTAAGGATTACCTGGTGCTAAAGTTTGCCTTCACAAATCTGGCTCCGATGCATCTCCACTGAAAGATGTATCAACTCTCTTGTCTTCTCTTTGCAAAGAAGCTTGAGAGATCTTTTCTTACCCGCAGCTTCCCGCAATCGGGCCTCACAGCGAAGCAGTTCAGCCTTAAGTTTGTCAAAGACCTGCAAAAGAAAAACTTCAGTTCAAAGAATGAAGATTCATAGCTAAAAAACCAGCAAGGCCGATCATAACTCACCTCGGAACAAAGCCATCGGGCCTCCGTAAAAGTTGAACATACATATACCGGCTTGAACCCGTCGGCCCCAGCTGAACCGCTCTCAATAGAGGTATGCTCACTCGAAACCTCAATTGGCCCGGGCGGCTCCTAGTCCTGAGCATCCATCAAAGTACGTTCAAGGGTAGAGGCAGACGATGGTGGAGGACCCTTGCTTTCTTTCTTTCAGGCAACCCCTTCTTCAAAATTAGAAGTCCCAGGCCTGGCAGAACCGGCAACCTCGGAAGGGCCCCCAACCGGGTCATAGACAAAGAATCATCATTGCTAGGGGAGCCGACGTCCGCAGAATGGCCGACATATATAAAGCTCTGATCAGCAACGACATCTCTTTTATGCCTCCGATAAGGCCCCGCCTCATCAAGAATATCCTCACCTATAGAGGATCTTTTTCGGTTATTTTCCTCCCTCGGGCTTTCCCTCTGCTCGAGGGGGAACGACCTCATCTCGGAGAACCTACCAACACCAGTGGTATCAGAGTTAGTACACACAAAAGGTAACATTCATCAAAAGGGATACCACACGACTCATACCGTGGTGCTTTGTTTCCCATCTGCCCCTCGAAAGATCACGTCATTTGCGCTCATCATATCTCGAGGAAGCCACCAACTTCTGAGTCCAGTCCACAAGATCGAGGACCTCCCCGGTCATCCCCGGGACTGCTAAAAAGAGAACAATAAACACTCTTATAAGTTGATAAGAGCAAAAGACACTAAGGCGCGACATGGTGCTTACGTTTGAAGTTCCATTTTTCGGGAAAAGGCAGGAACTCCGCTGGAATTTGTTAACGGTACTTACCCGAACAAACCAACTCATCCATCCCCCATTTAGGTCCTCATCATCGCTGGCAATAAAAGGCCTCGTGGATCAACGTCGCAACACAATCAGGCCTCGACACTGCTGGGGCCGATATAACCTAATGAGGTGGCTGAGGGTAAATTCAAGCTCAGACTTTTCGTTGAAATACCTCATCATCAACACTATCCGCCAAAAGGACGGATGAATCTGTGCCAAAGTAACTCGGTACCTTTTACAGAACTCGATCACAAGTCGGTCGAGGGGGCTTAATGTAAACGGATACGTGTACACGGTCAGGAATCCCTCTACATGGGTATCTGCAGCACCACATTCTCCCCCCATCCGTAGTCTCTCCTCATGGCCTCGAGGTGGTGTTCTTCTATCGATCGAACGAACCTCGAGGCATGCTCTTGATGTCCCGGGGCATCGTAGAGTTTCTCTATTGAAAAATCATTTTTCAGAGTAAAGTAGTACGAGGTCAGCTCACCATGCACCGGGGGTGTACCACCGGCCGGGATAGGAGCAGAGGAATAATTTCCCTCTTTTTGGTGAGCATATTCAGGAACGACAGCCATAGCTATTCAAAGCAGAGGTAAAAAGGAAAAAACAGAACCCGTTTTCGAAAAAATGGAAAAGGAATGGGAAATTAGAAAGAAAATCTGAGGTTTTTCGTAAATGTGCAAGAGTTAGAATGAAAGAGAAGCAAGAATATTTATAGAACGAAGGATGGCCAACAAACTGCCTTAAAGGCCATTCAATTTCTGACAAGTCGTCATAGCATTTGGGGAAGTGTACCGGTGGGGCCACTTCGGTCACTTCACGGTCACGTCACATAAATGATACTGTCATGGAGGGTTCAATCAAAGCTCACAGGCTGACCTAACCTTGAGAAGGTACCCAATCTCGAGGTGGCCTCCTATTGCAAGTATGAGTTCCAAGGAAGCAGAGAATCGAAGCATAAAAGTCATATTGTGGGGAAAGGGTTACAGAACTAAGTTTATGCAAAATATGACAAAAATGTTCTATTTACAAAAATATATTTACACAAGTACTTTTTTTACATGATTTCCCCCGAAGGGTCCTATGTACAAAAAGAAGGAAAAAAAAAAAAAAAAAACTACTCTATGCCTCCACCGCTGTCCGAGCCACTTTCGAAGCCTTCGTTCGATGTTCCCGGCATTGTCAATCCTCCTCCAGGGATCTGGCCTCTTCGATCTCGATAGAGAGATCGACACCTTTGGAACTCACTTCCTCGAGGCCAATATCGAGGAGGCCTCCCATTGCAAGTACGAGTTCCAAGGAAGCAAAGAATCGAAGCATAAAAGTCATATTGTGGGGAAAGGGTTACAAAACTAATTTATGCAAATTATGACAAAAATGTTCTATTTCCAAAAATATATTTACACAAGTATTTTTTTACATGAGTTCCCCCGAAGGGTCCTATGTACAAAAAGAAGGAAAAAGCTAAAAAGGAAGAAAAACTACTTTATGCCTCCACCGCTGTCTGAGCTACTTTCGGAGCCTTCGTCCGATGTTCCCGATATTGTCAATTCCTCCTCCAGGGCTCTGGCCTCTTCGATCTCGACAGAGAGATCGACACCTTTGGCGCTCACTTCGTCCAGGGCCTGCCTCATGGCTTGTGCACGAGCATGGGAAACTGCCTGAGTCAGCTTCAGCTTGACCTTCTTATATATCTCCCTTGACCGTTCATTTGCAGCAGCGACATCCCTCTTTGATTTTGGGGACCCCTCCGGGGCCTCTTTCTTCCTCTTTCTATCTTTGGTGGGCTTCGAGGCCTCTTCCTCACCAGGTGGGGGCGGCCTCATCAACACGCCCTCACCAAGGCCAGCGCAAATATATCATATCAAAAAAGCATCATCATAGAAAAAATTCTCACAAAGAATGTGAAAGCAGTAGCAACAAGAACGTACCATGGTTCTTGGTCTGCCATCGTGTTTTATCCAGCTCATGCCATACACTTTCATTGTATGGGAAAGCGGAGTCTAAGCGTTTGATCCACCCCGGAAGGTCCTGAACCGCACCGGGGAACCAAACAGTGGTTGTACAATTAAAAGAAAATCAGTCAAAAGAGAAAGAGACAACGAACGCATGCTCGATTCAAAGGAACTTACATTTCATATTCTACTCCTCCGGGAATGGCATTCTGTCAAGAGGGATGATGTCTGAGTTTCGGACTCTAACGAACCTACTCATCCATCCCCCGTCTCTATCCTCGTCGATGCAGGCGAGGAACACCTTGGTCGATCGACAGTGTAATTTAATAAGGCCCCCACGAAAGAGTCGAGGGCAATATAATCTGATCAAATGGCCGAGGGTGAAGGTCATTTCCTCGACCATATTAGTAATATGACAAAACATATATACAATCCTACAGAACGAAGCTGACCGAGTGTCACTAGGTATTGGTGGAAAAATTAAGAATCACCTTGTGTGAGTGTCACTTAGATAGATCTAACCGAGTTTCAATCGGTATTGGGCCTAAGGTGAAGGGATATGTGTATACACTGAGAAAGCCAGCCTTGTGTGTGACTATGTTTTCATCAGCCGTTGAGATCTCTACTCGGGCTGTCTCCCCCCAGTGGCAGTCAAGTTTCACCCTCTCGTATCCGATACTACACTTATGTATCGGGATATGGGCTCGCACTGGCTCGGTGTAAAATGGAAGTTTTTCTATTGTAAAATCAGAAATGGTGTCGAAAGGGCCAGGGATGCATTACTCGATTGTAAGAGGGGTCTTTGATTTGCCCTTAGACTGGCGTGATGTAGAAGAAGCCCCCTCCTTTTGAGGAACCGTTTTTGAAGTCTTTGCCATGGTAGCTATCAAGTTTTGTAGTAAGAAGATGGGAGAAACGTGAGCAGGTAGAAGATAATAAGGGAGAACACTTTGTTAAAATCTGAAGATTTGAAAAAGAAGATGCAAAATTATGAAGAGGCAAGTAATTGTAGTATTTATAGGGGGCCTTTGGGCAAGCTTGAAGCGGGAAAGTCGAACCTTTGACGGTTCGTGGGCTTCTCAAGAATTGTGATTGGCAGCAACCTCTGCATAGCTTTTCGTGTCACAATCATTTAATGCTGTGAAAGGGATGACGTCATAGTAGGAGTGTTGAAGGGGCGAAAGGTCAAAACCATTTCTTATCTCTTCATTCTAAGAAATGCCGGGACTATCTATATACGGCTAAAATCAGAGAGTCCGATTTCATGGCCACTTCGATGAAGATGAAAGGTCAAAGGCCCGATCTCAGCATTAAGGGGGACATCGAGGGTCCTCAACCTCGAGGCAGCACAAACGAAGGGTCGATATGAAAAGGCGGGAAATCGGCAAGGGGAACGTGGTTAAAGTTGACAAAGTACACAAGATAGTACACGCCCGTACTGTGGCATTAAATGGTTGTACCAGCCATTTCTCTTTACATTAAATAGTTGTACCAGCTATATTTCTTTGTAATGACTACACATGTACTATATTGGGATTACCATTCTTATATAAAGGGGAACCTTGTGACTTTGTAACACACACGATATTCAATAGAAGAACAACAACATCTTCTGCTCCATAACATAAACATTCTCTATAATTATTTCATTGATTTATTGCTTCCATTTATTGTGTTTCATTTATAGCAGTTAATCACTCACTGACCGCTCTCCATCAAGCTCTCGAGCTCAACCTTGAGGTCCTGTTTTGATCAACTCGAGACCCCTTCCCTCAGTAGCCCGGTCTGCATATCTCTGCTTCCCTTTATCATTATTGCACTTTCTTCACCTACATTTAGCATCTATTGCCTAACATTTGGTATTAAAATAAATCACATATTTTTAGAACCACACAATCAAATTTAATTGTAGTTACCATTTTCACGATAAACATGATCGTGGTAAGCTGGCTGATTATGAATCCTTACCGAAATGGGGTCGATGAAATTCTTGTCCGGATGCTGTATCATGGAGGACAAAGTGGCCAGTGCATCTGCGAACTCATTATGGATTTTTGGGACATGTCTGAATTCTATCTTTGTGAACCTCTCCATCATCTCTTGCACATGACATAGATATCGTAATATCTTGGTATTCCTTGTAGCCCACTCTCACTGCACCTTATGTACAAGAAGATCTGAATCACCAATTACCAGTAAATCCTGGATATTCATGTCAACGGCTAAATTGAGCCCCAATATGCAAGCCTCATATTCTGCCATATTATTGGTGCACGAAAATCTGAGTCGGGGATACCGGATAATGTTGACCTGTCTTTTATACCAAAATGGCTCCAATACCCACTCTTTTGAAATTTGTGGCTCCATCATAAAAAATTCTCCAATCGTCGTAGGCTTTGGCGGTATCTTCTCCTACGAAGGGTACTTTTTCATCAGGAAAATACGTTTTTAGTGGTTTGTATTCTCCTCCTACAAGATTTTCTGCAAGATGATCCGCTAATGCTTGTCCTTTAACCACCTTCTGAGCCACATAGACGATGTCGAATTCACTCAACAATATCTGCCATTTTTTCAGCTGCCCTGTAGGCATGGGTTTCTGGAAGATGTACTTCAAAGGATCCATCCTTGATATGAGATGTGTGGTATAGGCACAGAAGTAGTGCCTCAGTTTCTGGGCTATCCATGTCAGAGCACAACATGTGCGTTACAACAAAGAATATCGTGCTTCATAGGGTGTGAACTTCTTATTCAGATAGTATATGTCATGTTCTTTCCTTCTTGTCTCGTCGTGTTATCCCAAGACACAACCTAAAGCCCCATCTAGTATGGAGAGATAGAGTGGTTGTGGTCTACCAGGTTCTGGCGGGACCAGGACTACCGGTGTGGACAATAGTCTTTGATTTTGTCAAGAGCTTTCTGGTAGTCTTCAGCCCAACTGGTTGCAACGTCCTTCTTTAACATTTTGAAAATTGGCTCACATATCACGGTTGAGTATGCTATGAAGCGGCTGATATAATTGAGATGCCCCAAGAAACCCATCATGTCTTTCTTGTTCTTTGGAGGCGACAAATCTTGGATAGCCTTGACCTTTGATGGATGTAGATCAATTCCTCGATGGCTGACAATGAATCCTACCAAATTTCCGGCGGGGACCCCGAAGGCACATTTTGCGGGATTCAATTTCAAATTGTACCTCCGAAGATGATCAAAGAATTTCCTCAAATCTGCTATGTGATTTGTGACCTTCTTGGATTTGATAATGATGTCATCCACATATACCTCTATCTCCTTGTGTATCATGTCATGGAAAATAGTTGTCATGGATCTCATATAAGTGGCCCCAACATTCTTCAGACCGAACGATATCATTTTATAGCAGTACACCCCCCATGGTGCAATAAAAGTTGTTTTCTCGGCATCTTCTTCATCCACACGGATCTGATGATATCCCGTGAAGAAATCCACAAAGGATTGGAGCTCATGCTTGGCGCAGTTGTCGATCAGTATGTGTATGTTGGGTAGTGGAAAATCATCTTTGGGACTTGCTCTATTTAGGTCCCGATAATCGACGCATATTCTGACGTTCCCATCCTTCTTCAGAACTGGCACGATGTTAGCCAACCAAGTTAGATATTCAACCACTCTGAGAACCTTAGCTTTGATCTGCTTGGTGACTTCTACTTTGATTTTCAAACTCATATCCGGCTTGAATTTTCTGATCTTCTGCTTTACTAGAGGACACAATGGTTTTGTATATAGTTTATGAGCCACTATTGATGTGCTCAAACCAGTCACGTCATCATAAGACCATGTGAAAATGTCTTCATATTCTTTCAGGAAATGAGTGTATTCTTCTTTCTTTGATTGTGACAGGTGAATGCTTATGTGAGTTTCTTTGACTGTTTCAGAATCTCCCAAGTTGAGTATCTCAGTTTCGTCCAGGTTGGACTTAGGCTTGTTCTCAAAATTCTCAACTTCTTTGACAATTTCCTCAGGTATTATATCCTCTTCTTCTATTTCTTCCGAGTCACTATCCTTATGTTGCTTGTCTCATTACATGTCACAATTGTAGGTTCGTCAAGATAAGAAATAGTAATGCTGTAGAGAGAAAAATGTAAAGGATAGTAATAAATAATAAAATAGCAAACAATTTATAAGTATCAAGTTGTCAAACAAAAAGCGATTTTAGTGATTCAAACAAATGTTTCAAAACAAAATATTGAATTTTTTTTTAAAATGCTCATAAGAATTGCTTTCAAAATAAATAACACTAGAAACCAGGCTACCCCGGAACTCGGCGGGCCCTTGATGGCGTGGCAGTCCTGTTCTTGAGAACAACTCCCTTCTCCACTGTCTGGATGAAGAGGCCTTCCTTCTCCTCCTCAACTATTACATTGAAATCCATGTCTTCATCTTCCAAGAATAGACTCCTCAAACCAGCTAACGCTTTATCTTCTTCAGATCCCCACGTCATATCGGCCTGATGGAAGGATTGGCTCAGATGCGGTATCCGCTGCTCGAGAGGGTAATAAGGACCACACCATGGTGGTGACCAGTTATGATACTCGTGCCTGGTGTATTGATATCCCAGTCCAAAGGTCGTTCCATGACATTTTAATTGTATTGGTTTGGTGATCCCTTGGAGATTCTTGCCAAGTACTCTGTCGGGTTCATACACTGTCCATACTAATATGATTTCTATCTTGCTACTCCACCATTTATCCTTCTCGATTGCATTAACATGCTCAATGCGGTGGTAAGTCTCTCCCCTAGCTTCCTTCTATTCTCCACAACCAGAATAGTCTGAATAGTGTAAATAGGGTTACTCCCGTCTCCATGAATGATCACCTCCTGATGATTCCATTCGAACTTCACAACTTGATGAAGAGTAGACGCTACAGCCCCAACGGTATGTATCCAGAGTCCTCCCAATAGCAGATCGTATGAGGCGGATATGTCAAGCACATGGAATTCAACATCAAACCAAGTTGGGCCCATTTGTAAACAAAGGTTGGTTTCTCCGAGTGTGACCCTTTGAGACCCATCGAACGCTTTTACGTTCATAATTCCTACTCATATCTCATGAAAACCTTTAACCAATCTCTTCAAAGTAGTCAGCGGATAGATGTTGAGACTTGAACCCCCATCTATCAAGACCCTGGCAATAAATTTGTCTTCGCACTGCATTGTGATATGCAATGCCCTGTTGTGACTTAACCTTTCCGGCGACAATTCATCTTCATGGAAAGTGATATTATTGCTTTCCAATACTTGTACAAACATGTTAGCCATCTCCCCACTGGTGATGTTGTTGGGTACATAAGCCTCACTCAATACCTTAAACAATGTGTTCCTATGTGCTTCAGAATTTTGCAGTAGTGATAGAATGGATTTATGAGCAGGGGTTTTGTTCAGATTGTCAACCATAGAATACTCTCTCGCTTGCACCTTTCTCCAAAGATCATCCAGGACAGTTTCAATGATATACTATTTAGATGTGGCTTCTTTACTTGTTCTTCTTAAATGCTCAGGCGTGTAAACCCTACCAGTTCTGGTCATCACCTGCACTGCACCAGTTTCTTCCATTTTCCCTTTTCCTTTCCTTCTTGCTTCTACGGTTAGTCCCAGGGTACATCATTGGAATTAAAGGATGGTGTGGGTTCTGCCGCTACAGTGAATGGCACAGTCACTTCTACTTCAAATGGAGCAGGCGTGGCTGAAGGTGTTGTTACTTCAACCTCGAATGGAGTTGGCGCGGCTACCTCAACCTCAATCGGTGACTGTATTTATACCACGATAGGTGTGAGAGTAAATGGAGGCATTTTGGGATCATCTCTTTCTCGAATGAGTCCAATTGACCCCTCCAGGTCCCATTCTTCATTACTTTCTATCACATTTAGTCCCTCACCCCTATGATCCATGAGGGTATTGTTGTGGACATTAGGTGCAGTCTCCTTCGCTTATATAACTTTGGTATCAATCAGCGTTTGGATCTTGTCCTTCAGAATACGACATTCGTCAACAATGTGACCCTTTATGCCCAAGTGGTAGGCAATGATGGGAATGGGAATGACATAACTGGCAGCTTTTAATCTCTCATACAACTGGTCTATGGGTTCAGCAATAGGGGTGTATTGTCTGGGCGGTCTGCGGTCGAAATTTGGTTTGGGTTTTTGATAGTTTTGGTGGGCTAGTGGTGAGTGGAAATATGTTGGTCGGGTGTTGTAAGCATGGTAAGCGGTGGTGGGTTGTGGATATCTGGGAGGTGAAGGCTGATATATGGGTGGAGGTGTTTGGTATGTGATAGGAGATTTCGAACCTTAGGCTACCATCACAGCCCCTACTTCCTTCTTTTTGGATATGCCTCCTGACTGCAAGGCTTTGTCCGTAGCTTGTAATGCCTCGAAATCATTATCATCCTTCTTTTGATTCCCTCTTCTATTCTTTCTCCCAATTCAATGATGTCGGAGAATTTATGATTCTCAATAACCATTAACCTCTCATAATACTGCGGATCCTGGGCTCGGACAAAGAATTTGTTCATTTATTTTTCTTCCAATGTCGGCCTTACTTTTGCAGCTTCTGATCTCCACCGGGTAGCATACTCGTGGAAAGTATATGTTGGCTTCTTCTTAAGATTCTAGATATAGAAGACATCTGGTGCGTTCTCTGTATTGAATCTGAATCAATCCATGAAATTTGACGCAAGCTTACGCAGTTAATCCACTTCTTTGGATTTTTGACTGATGTACTAGGATAAGGCGTCTCCAGTGAGGCTCCTCATGAACAGCTTCATGCGGATTCTTTCATCTTTACCAACCCTTACGAGCTTGTCGCAATACGTCCTCAGATGCACCTTCCGATCGCTTGTTCCGTCGAACATTTCGAACTTAGGAGGTTTGTAACCCTTTGGCAGTTCTACGTCCGATTGAATACACAAATCCTCATTATTCAAACCTTCAATGCCTTTACCACCCTCAACGCATTGGACTCGACTTGTAAGCTTCTTAAGTTCCTCCACCATATTCTTGATAAGAAGGTCCTTCTCGGTGGATTCTGGTGTGTACGGGGTTTGTTGTGAAGTGTGGGGTAAGGTTTCTATGTATATGGGGTGACTTTGGGGGACTCTAAGGATTTGGGTGTAGTGGTGATCATTGGTTGAGTTTTGGGGATCTGGGGTAGGTTGTGGTGTGTTTTGAGGAGTGTGGTAGGTGGTAGTTTGTGGGTACTGGGTTTGATGGTGTTGGTGCTATGGAGGAGTTGGTACTGGTGGAGGATTAGGATTTTGGGGAGGCGTGGCATATTGATGAGCTGTAGGAGGATTTTGCGGGTGTTGGTTTTGTGTGTTTTGACGAGGTGTTGGGTTTTAGGCGTTTTGTTGGTTGATGTTTGGGACATTCAAGCTGAGGGAGAGGTTTTCCATGTTACGGACCTGCTCAAGTTCCCCTTGTAACTTCAGTATCTTTTTCTCTAATCACAAAACCAAGTCATTATGCGCCGGAGTACTTTGACCATCCGAAGTTTTGACATTCTCTGCATGTGTAGTGTTGTCTTTCCTGATACCACTCATATCGTCCATCTTAGCCATTACTTTATTCTTAGGATCACTTGGAGGAGGAGGAGGTGGAGGACCTCTAGATCTGGTATGATATGCCGATGATGCCAATATGCACGAACCAACCTTAGGGGATGGGAATAAACAAAGAACTAAGAAAAGAAAAAGGTAAACAAGTCAGTAGGGAATATTAGAAGGATATTGTAGTATTTAAACACGTATTGCGGAATTATAAGTTCGCGTCCTAATTTGGGGGACCTCATTGTGCCCGAGGTAGGCCTAGCGACATATAGATTTGGATAAAACTCGACGCCGATAATTGCGTCATTTCATTAATATAATAAATAGACCAAATCCCTACTAAAACGACAATAATTATAAAGAGTCACTAGTGAAATTTGCCTTTTTACAATCGAATTCTAAAATAAATCTAAAATAAGTAAATATCAATCTTAATCTACTCGGTCCCAGAGGGACCTTCTCCAAACTTGGCCTTCTTGGCCCCATCAATCAGATTTAGAAGGTCGCGCACATCCAATGGTAGATATGCACTTGCTAGATGCCCTCTTTCATTGCCTTCTGTGTTCTGACAATTCGAGACCATTTTCCTCATCTTTCCCTCAAGTTCCATCAAACCATGCTCCAAATACTCTAACATTTTTGTTGATTTAGTAGCGATTACCCTCCATTCGTTAATTGCTTCCATGTCCACTTTATGTTATTCCAAATGCCTAGCCTCAGATTTGCAAACCCTTTTGCGCAACCCCCGGTATTTAACTTGTGCTTCAGCAGCATCGTCTATGACCCTATTCCTCAAATCAACCTCTGGCTTGACTTCTTCTGCTATGTCATCGACCAACTATGATGGGTAGACATACACATGGTCGGCAAGATATCGGTCTGGCTCGATGGTATCTTTCTCCACAACAATCTTTTGATGCCACATGTGCTGTGCCTCGAACTTGAATGGAATGGCATTCCCTTGAAAGTCTGATTTGTAATGAACCATTTTGGAAACTCGTGGTATAACCCATTTTCTCCCAGTTTTCCTCATAACTCTGATAGGAGCATAAGGATAGATCCCCCTCAATCCGATTAGCACTACATGAGTAACATCTCTTGACCTGATGATGAACTCACTGGTAGTGAACCACTCGAACATCTAATAGACCTTGTCATCAGTCAAATTACTAAATAAGTGTACCCAACCCAACTCATAGCATTTCCCGGTGGTTGTGCAAACCTGTCCGAGATAAAAGTCATTCTCTTCGGAAGGTGATAAGCTATGTGTTCATTCCATGGTCGCCGCGGAAATTCTTGACGGTATTGTCCTCTCTGATGGTGTTCCAACAACCATATTTGCAGCAACAGATTGCAACCCTCAAAGTGCCTATACCCTTTCTTGCAAAGGTCTAAGGCTCGGTATATCTCAGCCGCGATCATTGGGATAATAGTGTAAGTCTGCCCCTCAATTCCTTCCATTAGGGTCTTAGTGACCATAGCTAGGCGAGTGTGGATCCTTTCTACTTGTATTGGGAATACTAGCATCCCCAGAAAATGGACAATGAATACAAAATCCCGGCGATGAGTCCAACCCAGAGAAGTGATGGAAAACTCATCATGATAAAGGCGATAGGACTTTTTGTGCTTATAAAGCTCGGAAAGGAAATCGAATGGTATGTAAGATTTCTTCAGACAGACTAATTCATCATTTTTCTGAAACCCGTCATTTTTAGAAAGCTTCGAGAAGTACGATTTTCCGGTACAACCAAAGCAGGGCTATCCCATGGGAGCCCAGCAAAGCCTCTTATTTCCTCTAGATGGGGAGTCATTTCTATATCACCAAAATGGAAGACGTCCCTCTTCTCATCCCAGAACATAGTAGCGGCCTCAATCAGTACATTGTCTGGATGAATATCTAACAAGGAAGGTAAATTCCCGAGGCCTCTACTCACGTGGTTTTTCTCACTTGGCGAGAGATTTTCCCACCAATCTAGCAAAAAAGGTGGGATACTTTGAACCATGTTGAACCTGGGGACTTTGTGCCTTATATCTTCAAAATAAATAAAGTTAGCCCTTTCCCCCTCCGGATTCAACTATTTACACATTAATGATTAGCATATCAGCACGTTTTCTCCAAATAATGCACACATCATGATTGTACCCATTGGGATTATGGAAATCCCGGCGGGTTTTTGACAAGGTTTAGACATACTAGGTTTAGACATGATGTATGCACAGTTAATATTAGACCGGGGGTTTCTAAAAAAGTCTAGACCGGTACCCTCAAGTGGAAAACTTGAGAGGGAAAGGCACGGAATCGTCGATTGCACCGCTGATCAACTAGTTTTACCTCAAATAAGCCTTTCCAAACTTAAAAGGGTGATTTAGGAAGAGCGCGGACACTCATTAAGTGCCGCTATGGTATTAATCATGCACGAGTGGAATATGATGTGGAACATGCTTTATGTAAAGCTAAAACAACACGTTGTCAAGTATTTTGTATGATGAAGGCGGTAAATGCCGTATTAAATGAAACGAAAGACATAAAAATAAAGAAAAACAAGGAAGAAGTTAGTTCGCGCAATGTGAAAGTGTCACGACCCAAATCCCAATTTAGGTCGCGATGGCGCCCAACTCCGATGTCAGGCAAGCCAATCTTAATTTACTAGTGATCTATTTTTTAATTTATAAGCAATTCACCATACTTAAGAGGTTTTTCTTTCAAAAACATAAATTTGAAGTAAATTAGTGACTTAGACAACCAGATGTGAGTGGTATAGTAATCAACACTAATAATTACAACCCAAAAAAATAGAATATCCACTACATGTGCATGCCAGGAACTGGCGTCATAGGTCTACGGGCATCTAATAGAACGAGTATCCAAAAGAAAGTACAAGTCTGGCCTACTGTCTGAAGAAAAGTAATACAGAAATAGCAATAGAAAAGGAGAACTCAAGGTGCTGCCACAGAGATACATCAAGGAAAGCAGCTCACCGAGAAGTCCACGCTAAATACACGTCAGGGACGAGCTCTGGATGAATACCCAGATGCACCTGCCTCAGAGCATGTACAATTAAGTACAGAAGCGTAGTATGAGTACATAAACAGATATGTACCCAGTGAGTATCCTGCCTAATCTCGAAGAAGTAGTGACAAGAGGTAGACGTGATACCTACTAGGGTCAACATTTCTAGATAACATGATTTAATAGGAACTAGGCAGGCATAACAGTCGTAGAAACCACAAAGATATAGATTATCAAGTATAGTTGTAATTGCCTTTGCATGTCAAATCTCACTAACATATAATGTACTAGATTCCCTTTTTAACATGAAACAGTTTACACAGTTACAACAAATTCCCAGTAAATCATATAGCACATAATAGGCCGGAAGCGTACGGCCAAAGCGTCACGAAAATAAATGTGCACTGCCGAGGGTCGAACGGCTCGAACCATAGATGCATATATTACCCCGCTCGCAAATCGAACATGCGACGTGGTTGACATAATAGTAGGGTTATTCCGCTCACGAATCATACATGTGACGCGGGTGCCGCATACATACATAAAATTATCAATTCTTAAGGAATTAACAAAGATTATTCTTTAAGGCAAGAACTTAAGCAATATATCATGGAAAACAACTTCTTAATACTCTCATGCCAATTCAAGGATAATAAGAAACTCAAAATATGTTTAGAAATACATTGTAAGGCACATATAAGCATGCTCGTGAGTCCTAGAACTACCCAACATAACATAGTAGTAGCTATGGACGGACTCTCGTCACTTCGTGCGTGCGTAGCCCCCGCAAATAAGGACATGCAATTATTTATAAACACCTACGGGGAAAATTCCCTCTTACAAGGTTAGAAAGGAGACTCACCTCGTGTCGAATCTACTCCCCGGACCAAGAACGCGCCCGAAACTCCGAACTCTACACCCGAGGACTCGAAATTAGCCAAATGTTATACAAATTCATCAATTTATGCTCAAGGTATGGAAATCCTCCTACTACTAAGTCAAATTCGCCATTCTTGAAGAAATCCTAAATTCCAACCCCGGGCCCGCATGATCGGATCCCAAAACTTTTCGAGGGAAGCACTCACCATAGCCTAAGGATCATTAATATACGATTTTTGAATGATTTCATAGCCAATTCACGGGTAATTTTCTAAATTCTCGAAGGCCCTAGGTTACTACACAAATTCCTAAATTTTCACTAATTAAGTAGTTAAATTCCACTAAGAATGCATGCATTAACTAACTCTAGGATAGAATCTACTTACCTTTCAGTGGTTGGGTCGTTGACCCTTTTTCCCAAGCTCTCAAGGTGTTCTAATGGAGGAGGAAATGAAGAAATAATGAAGAATCCCGTATTTAAGAAACACACTGCCTGACAGTGGCTCCGCACCTGCGGCTCGAGGACCGCACATGCGGTCTCGCACCTGCGAGCAAAGGCTCGCACCTGCGGAAATGGACGAGGAAGCCTGGGCCCGCACCTACGGAGGGGAGACCACACCTGCGGCTCCGCTCCTGCGGAATTTTGTCCGCACCTGTGAGAATTGGACTGCCCGCAGGAGTGGTCCCGCACCTGCGACTAGTCAACCGTACATGCGGATCACACCAGAACAGGTGCACCAGCAGCTATTTCAGCTGGTTTTTGGCCTCGTCTGATGTCCGGAAGGCACGCGGGTCTACCCGAGCCCCTATCCAAACATACCAACAAGTACCAAATCATAATACGGACTCGCTCGAGCATTCGGAACACCCAACACAACGCTAAAACTCAAAATCACACCTCAAAACCCCTAGAACCAAACTTAGGAACTTTAAATTTTCTTGACTTCGCTAACAACGCGCTGAACCGACCTTTACTACTCGGAATGACACCAAATTTTGCAAGCAAGTCATAAATGACATAAAGGAACTATTCCCGGTCTCGGAATTCTGTTCGGACCTCGATATCACAAAAACACATCCCAAACCACAATAGGAACTTAAGGAACTCTTATTTCAATATTGGGCACCGAAACGCTCCCGAGTCATCAGAAACCCATTCTGAACATACGCCCGGTTCTAGAATCATCATTCAAAGCTACCGGAATGGTCGAAACTCGATTCCGAGGTCGTTTACCCAAAATGTTGACCAAAGTCAAACTTGGCCTTAAAGGCCAACCTGAAGGAACCAAGTGTTCCAATAATGCTCTAAACACTTCTGAATCCCGCACCACCCATCCCCGCAAGTCATAAATCACAATATGCCGCTATGGGACGTTTCATTTCGGGGAACGGGGTTCGATAACGCAAAACGACCTGTCGGGTCATTACATTCTCCACCTCTTAAACAAACGTTCGTCCTTGAACGGGTCTAGAATCATACCTGAAGTGCTGAATAAGTGTGGATATCCGCTCCGCATGTCCTCCTCGGACTCCCAGGTCTCCTCCTCAACTGGTTGGCCCTTCCACTGGACCTTTACGGCAGAAACTCTCTTGGACCTCAACTGGCGGTCCTGTCTATCAATAATAGCAACTAGCTCCTCCTCGTAGCCCAACCTCTCATCTAACTGAATAGTGTTGAAATCAACCACGTGAGAGATGTCGGCTTGTACCTCCGAAGCATGGATACATGAAAAACTAGATGAACTCCTGATAAACTGGGAGGCAAGGCCAGCTCATAAGCAACCTCCTCAACTCGCCTCAACACCTCGAAGGGACCTATAAACCTCGGGCTTAGCTTGCCCTTCTTCCCAAACCTCATAATACCCTTCATAGGCGAGACTTTCAACAGGACCCTATCTCCCTCCATAAATGATACATCACGCGCCCTCTGATCTGCGTAACTCTTATGTTTGGACTGTGCTGTGCGGAGCCTCTCCTGAATCAACTTCACTTTCTCCAAAGCATGCCTCACCAGGTCGGTGCCATATAACTTAGCCTCGCCAAGCTCAAACCACCCGACAGGAGAACGACATCGCAGACTATACAAAGCCTCAAATGGTGCCATCTCAATGTTGGACTGATAACTATTATTGTAAGCAAACTTGGCCAAAGGCAAGAACTGGTCCCACTAACCTCCGAAGTCAATCACACATTCCCTGAGCATGTCCTCCAATATCTGAAATGTACGCTCCGACTGACCATCAGTCTGAGGGTGAAACATTGTGCTGAGGTCTATCTGGGTACCCATCTCACTATGCAATGCTCTCCAGAAGTTCGAGGTGAACTGGGGACCTCAATTTGATATAATGGAACACCGGCACACGATGCAACCGGACTATCTCCCGAATGCAGATTTGTGCCAACCTCTCAGAAGTATATGTAGTAGCCACCGCAATGAAATGCGCCGATTTGGTCAACCTGTCCACAATGACCCAAACCGCGTCAACCTTCTGCAAGGTCCAAGGCAACCCAACCACGAAGTCCATAGTGATGCGCTCCCATTTCCACTCAGGAATGGGCATCTGAAGTAGGCCTCCTGGCCTCTGGTGCTCATACTTAACCTGTTGGCAATTAAGACACCTAGCCACATACTCCACATTATCCTTCTTCATCTGCCTCCACCAGTAATGTTGCTTCAAATCACGATACATCTTCGTAGCACCAGGATGAATAGAATACCGAGAACTGTGTGCCTCCTCTAGAATGCTCTCCCTCAGGCCATCAACATTAGGAATACATAAGCGGCCCTGAAGTCTCAGAACACCATCCTCGCCAGTATTAACCTCCTTGTCCCTACCCTGAATCACTGTCTCCCGTAGCTCTGCCAAACACAGATCATCATACTGCCAAGCCTTAATCTCCCCCAATAATGAAGACTGAGCAACCACATGTGCAAGAACTCGACGAGGCTCTGAAAGGTCTAATCTCACCAGGAAATTAGCCAAGGACTGAATCTCCAAGGCTAGAGGTATCTACTCTGCTGCAATATAAGCCAAGCTACCCATACTCTCCGCCTTCCTGATCAAAGCATCTGCTACCACATTTTCCTTGACCGGATGATAAAGAATGGTGATATCATAATCCTTCATCAACTCAAGCCATCTACGCTGCCTCAAATTAAGATCCTTCTGGTTGAACAAGTGTTGCAAGCTACGGTGGTCTGTATAAACCTCACGGTACACTCCATACAAGTAGTGCCTCCAAATCTTAAGAGCATGAACAATCGCCGCCAACTCCAAATCGTGCACAGGATAGCTCTTCTCATGAACCTTCAGTTGGCGCGAAGCATAAGCAATAACTCTTCCCTCCTGCATCAATACACACCCCAAGCCAACGCGCGAAGCGTCGCAATATACTGTATACATTCCAGAACCGGAAGGCAATACTAGAACTAGTGTTGAGGCAATACTGTCTTGAGCTTCTGAAAGCTCGCCTCACTCGTCAGACCATCCGAATGGGGAATTCTTCTAAGTCAATCTAGTAAATGGAGCTGCAATATAAGAGAACCTCTCCACAAATCGGCGATAATAGCTTGCTAAGCCCAAAAAGCTCCTGATCTCTGTAGCTGAGGTAGGACGCGACCAACTCTGAACTGCCTCGATCTTCTAAGGATCAACCTTGATACCCTCTCCGGATACCACATGGCCCAAGAATGCCATGGAATCCAACCAGAACTCACACTTGGAGAACTTAGCATATAGCTTCTGTTTTCGCAAAGTCTGGAGCATAACTCTCAAATGTTGCTCGTGCTCCCCCAGGCTACGTGAGTAAACCAAAATGTCATCAATGAAGACAATGACAAAGGAATCAATATAAAGCCGGAACACCCTATTCATCAAGTCCATGAATGTTGCTGGGGAATTAGTCAAGCCAAAGGACATCACCAGGAACTCATAATGGCCATATCTCGTACGAAAAGCAGTCTTCGAAACATCTGAAGCCCGAATCCTCAACTGATGATACCCCGATCTCAAATATCTTAGAAAACACACGAGCATCCTGCTACTGGTCAAACAAATCATCGATGCGCGGCAAAAGATACTTGTTCTTAATGGTAACCTTGTTCAACTGGCGGTAATCAATACACATCTGCATCGACCCATCCTTTTTCTTCACAAATAGAACTGGAGCACCCCACGGCGATACACTTGGTCTGATGAACCCCTTAGCTAACAACTCCTCAAGTTGTTTCTTCAACTCTTTTGGAGCCATACGGTACGGAGGAATAGATATAGGCTGGGTGCCTGGAGCTAAATCAATGCAAAAATCAATATCACAATCTAGAGGCATGCCTGGAAGGTCTGAAGGAAATACATCAGCAAACTCTCGAACCACTGGCACGAAATCAATAGTCGGAGACTCGGCGGTGATGTCCCGCACATAAGCAAGATAGGCCAGACAACCCTTCTCGACCATATGTCGATCCTTCAAGAATGAAACAACACGGCTAGCTGCACTAACTGAGGAACCTCTCCACTCTAGCCTAGGCGACTCAGGCATGGATAAGGTAACTGTCTTGGCATGGAAATCTAGCACGACATGATAAGGAGATAACCAATCCATGCCTAAAATAACCCCAAAATCAACCATGTCGAGAAATAGAAGGTCCGTTCTAGTCTTGAACCCACAAAATGAAATCACACAGGACTGATAAATCCGGTCTACAACCACAGAATCCCCCACGGGGGTGGACACATAAATAGGAGTACCCAAGGACTCGCGAGGAACATCCAGGAAACAAGCAAATAAGGCTGACACATATGAATAGGTGGATCCTGGATCAAATACAACTGATGCATCTCTACCACCTACTGAAATAGTACTTGTGATCACGGCATCTGAGGCCACTGCATCTGATCGGGCCGGAATGGCATAGAATCTAGCTGGAGCACCAGATGACTGACCTCCGTTGGAATGAATAGGGGCCGACAGAGCTCCCCTTGTCTGGCCTCCACCTCTAAGACGAACTCTACCAGTCTTCCCTCCACCTCTGGGTGGACGAACCGCCGGTGCTAAAATATAGGCTGATAGCTCTGCTGAACAGCCGTGCCCCGAAGCCTAGGACAAGTCCTCCTCATATGGTCTGAATCCCCACACTCATAACATCTCGCTGGTGGCATGGCCTACTGCCCTAAAGAAGAACCCTGGATAGATGGGGGACAATGAGAGCCCTCTGGCATGGCACTGAAGTAAGGACTAGAAGACCCCTGATGACCGTAATACCCACCTGAGGAACCCTGAATGGCTGGTGGACGGTAGGAATTCTCTGGCATGGCGCTAAAATAGGGCCTCACTAGAGCACCACGGGAAGGTGGTGGAGGAGCTGAATACGAAGGCCTGCTAGGCTGACCTCTACCGAACTGACCTCTACCTGTGGCTGGGGCACCTCTGAAATCTCCTGAAAATCTAGCTCTCTTATCTGCTGACTCTTCTATATGCCCCTCGAACGATAACCCTCAATCCGGAAAGCTATCTCGACCACAAGCTGATAGGGAGTCCCCATCTCCACCTCTCGGGCCATGTTGGCCCTAATACATGAGTGCAGCCCAGCTACAAATCTCCGCACTCTCTCAGCATCAGTAAGAAGTATCATAACGGCATGACGAGACAACTCAGAAAACCTGGCCTCGTAGTCTGTCACTGACATCTGTCTCTGCTCCAGATGGTCAAACTGATATCGCAGCTCTTCCCTCTCGGAGGGTGGAATATATTTTTCCAGGAACAGCTGAGTGATCCCCTTTTTAATTTATAAACAATTCACCATACTTTAGAGGTTTTTCTTTCAAAAATATAAATTTGAAGTAAATTAGTGACTTAGACAACAAGAAGTGAGTAATATAGTAATCAACACTAATAATTACAACCCAACAAAATAGAATATCCACTACATGTGCATGCCAGGAACTGGCGTCACAGGTCTACGGGTATCTAATAGAACGAGTATCCAAAGGAAAGTACAAGTATGACCTACTGTCTGAAGAAAAGTAGTACAGACATGGAAAAAGAAAAGGAGAACTCCAAGGTGCTGCCAGAGAGATACATCAAGGAAAGCAGCTCATCGAGAAGTCCACGCTAAATACACGTCAGGGACGAGCTCCGGATGAATACCCAGATGACCTGCCTCAGAGCCTCTACAATTAAGTACAGAAGCGTAGTATGAGTACATAAACAAATATGTACCCAGTAAGTATCCTCCCTAATCTCGAAGAAGTAGTGACGAGAGGTAGACATGATACCTACTAGGGTCAACATTTCTAGATAACATGATTTAATAGGAACTAGGCAGACATAACAGTCGTAGAAACCACAAAGATATAAATTATCAAGTATAGTTGTAATTACCCTTGCATGTCAAATCTCACTAGCATATAATGTACTAGATTCCCTTTTTAACATGAAACAGTTTACACAGTTACAACAACTTCCCAGTAAATCATATAATACATAATAGGCCGGAAGCGTACGGCCGAAGCGTCACGAAAATAAATGTGCACTACCGAGGGTCGAACGGCTCGAACCATAGATGCATCTATTACCCCGCTCGCAAATCAAACATGCGACACGGTTGACATAATAGTACGGCTATTCCGCTAACGAATCATACATGTGATGCGGGTGCCGCATACATACATACATAAAATTATCAATTCTTAAGGAATTAACAGAGGTTATTCTTTAAGGCAAGAACTTAAGCAATATCATCGAACACAACTTCCTAATATTCTCGTGCCAATTCAAGGATAATAAGCAACTCAAAATATGTTTAGGAATACATGTAAGGCACATATAAGCATGCTCGTGAGTCCTAGAACTATCCAACATAACATAGTAGGAGCTACGCACGGACTCTCGTCACTTCATGTGTGTGTAGCCCCCGCAAATAAGGACATGCAATTATTTATAATCACCTACGGGGAAAATTCCCTCTTACAAGGTTAGAAAGGAGACTCACCTCGTATCGAATCTACTCCCCAGACCAAGAACGCGCCCGAAACTTCGAATTCTACACCCGAAGACTCGAAACTAGCCAAATGTTATACAAATTCATCAATTTATCCTCAAGGTATGGAAATCCTCCTACTACTAAGTCAAATTTTCCATTCTTGAGGAAATCCTAAATTCCAACCCCGGGCCCGCATGCTCGGATTCCAAAAAATTTCAAAGAAAGCACTCACCCATAGCCTAACGATCATTAATATATGATTTTTTGAATGATTTCATAGCCAATTCACGGGTAATTTTCTAAATTATCGAAGGCCCTAGGTTACTACCCAAATGCCTAAATTTTCACTAATTAAATAGTTAAATTCCACTAAGAATGCATGCATCTACTTACCTTTCATTGGTTGAGTCATTAACCCCTTTTCCCAAGCTCACAAGTTGTTCTAATGGAGGAAAAAATGAAGAAATAATGAAGAACACCGTATTAAGAAACACAATGCCTGACAGTGGTTCCGTACCTGCGGCTCAAGGACCACACCTGTGGTCTCGCACCTGCGAGCAAAGGCTCGTACCTGCGGAAATGGACAAGGAAGCCTGGGCCGGCACCTGCGGAGGGGAGACCGCACCTGTGGCTCCGCTCCTGTGGAACTTTGTCTGCACCTGCGAAAATTGGACTGCCCGCTGGGGTCGCACCTGCGAGGCTGGGACCATAGGAGCGGTCCCGCACCTGCGACTGGTCAACCGCACCTGCGGATCACACCAGAACAGGTGCACTGGCAGCTATTTCAGCTGGTTTGGGCCTCGTGTGGTGTCTGTGAGGCACCTGGGCCCACCAGAGCCCCCGTCCAAACATACCAACAAGTACCAAATCATAATACGGACTCGCTCAAGCCTTCGGAACACCCAAAACAATGCTAAAACTCAAAATCACACCTCAAAACCCCTAGAACCAAACTTAGGAACTTTAAGTTTTCTTGACTTAGCTAACAACGCGCCGAACCGACCTATACTACTCAGAATGACACCAAATTTTGCAAGCAAGTCATAAATTACATAACGGAACTATTCCCGATCTTGGAATTCCGTTTGGACCTCAATACCACAAAAATACATCCCAAACCACAATAGGAACATAAGGAACTCGTATTTCACTATTGGGCGTCGAAACGCTCCCGGGTCATCAGAAACCCATTCCGAACATACGCTCAGGTCCGGAATCATCATATTGAAGCTACCGGAATCTTCAAAACTCGATTCCGAGGTCATTTACCCAAAATGTTGACTGAAGTCAAACTTGGCCTTAAAGGCCAACCTGAAGAAACCAAGTGTTGCAATATTTCTATAAACACTTCTGAATCCCTGACCACCCGCCCCTGCAAGTCATAAATAACAATAAGCCGCTATGGGACGTTTCATTTAGGGGAACGGGGTCCGATAATGCAAAATGACCGGTCGGTTCGTTACAGAAAGAATTGTAATAAAACAAGTAAAGGGGTAGGGATAGGGAGATACATGATATAGAAAATTAAAAATATGATTGGAGGAAGTGAACATGACTCGAAAATAAGGGGAAACGCACGTTGCAACCCAAATTAAGCGAAGACTTGCATATTAATACGAATTCACATGAAAGGAAAATAGGAAGAAGGGTGTGCATGTAGAAATAAAAGGGGACAAGTTCATCAGACCAACATGGTGTTTTGAAGACTAATCNTGGGAATATATTCATATAATAGAAAAATAATAAAGACACGCTCATCAGAGAAGACTAATTCATGTAGGACAAGTTCGCAATGGTAAGAGCCTAAAAATATTCCCAGTAGAGTCGCCATGTTGTCGCGCCTCTTCTTGCGAAATCGGGTTTCGACACGTGAAAACTCTTTTAAGGAAGAGTGTTAAAAGAGAGAGTCGCCACCTAACAGGTTTGAGGTACGTTAGGGCACCTATTTGCAAGTAACTCTGGTTTAACCAGTCTACATCACCAAAGATCCGGTAAGGGATCAAATTACCTCGAGGAGAAGGTGTTAGGCACTCCTCGAGGTCCACAAATATGGTTCTTAGCCAATAAAGAGAAAAGACAAAATTGTTGCAAATAAACAAAATAATTGATTTTAAGGCAAAGGTGGGGGGTCCTAAGTTTTTAGCCTAAAGGACCACCCCGTGCAACATAAATAATACTTCGTAACTCTCTCGAGGTGGGTTGTTACACGTATTATTCGGTGAGCACAGACAATCATCTCCTGCTACCCGATTACTATCTGTAAGTTGCTTACCTAAAGCGTACTAATTGATTCTAAATCGTACCTTATGTGTGCACTACCCGTCCCATACCTATAGTCCAGGAGGCGTTTGGACCACTACCATGGATGGTTCTAGACTCAACTTAGGTTTCTCAAAAATGAGAAAACTAGACGACATACAAAGCAAGATGGACTTTCATGTATGGACAAATAAGGGCTAAAGTTAGCCTCCACATTTAGGCAACAAATTCACGCAAACAAATAAGGCATTTGACAGTTGCAGATTTTAGACAAATTAAAGTTATTGAATCCTATAGACATTATCTCTATGTGATTCTGGATTTTTAATGGGCAAGCAGTTTCATATGCAAAACTTACTTCTAAGTAACTACGCAGTTACCTACTGATTATGGATTATAAGCGGTTAAACCTATAGGCATGATGTCTAGGTGATTTGTGCAGTAATTAGCAATGATAACTATAGGAGAATATTCAGAATTTCTTGGTTGGATCCTATAGGCATACTTCTAATAATCGCGATGACACAATGTTGAAAGTTCAACATTAGCACTTAAAGGAAGCGAGCAGGATAATCAATAATTAGGACTGATTTTAGATCCTATAGGCATGATTTCTAAATTGAAGATTAGGTAGCATGTGAATTAATAGAATTCTATAGCGCGTATTGGGACATTGGTCATTTAATTTCCTATAGACATGGTTTCTAACATGTGGAAGAAAAATACATCAAATTAAATAAATATAGGCAAGTTATCTAACATGAATCATAGTAGAAAATATCTAAACAAAGTAAACACATATAGGCAGGTTATCTAGCACACACAATAGCAGCACGTATTTGAGCAAAGTAAACACATATAAGCAGGTCATCTAACACACACAATAGTAGCACGTATTTGTGCGAAGTAAAATCACCTATAGGCAGGATTTTTACCCATTTCAATACAAGTGTAAAATAAATCCCTTTTCCCAATTTTACTAACACCCCAATTGTTATTACAACATTATTACAAGCCCAATTAATGAAGTAAATTGTAAAATTACAGAATAGCTATAGTAAGCCTAAGGCAGGCCCAAAAATATACTCGGTCTGGCTTGGCTTTCATTCTCATACCCATACAGTTTTACAACAGTCCAGAAGTCAAATCTTCAAAAGTAGCCAGAAACCAGTTGATTCAGCCAGGAGGTAAAACCAGAGTTGAGCAATTAGGAATGAACTAGGACCCTAGTGTGTCAGAGTTCTCAAGGGCTTCAAGAACCTAGGGCAATGCTCACACTAGGGAGGTTAATAGAGGACATTCAAGGAATGACTAAGGACCAAATCCTAGTGTGTCAAAGTTCACAAGGGTCTCAATTGGACCCCGAGCAGTGCTCACACTAGGGAGGTCAAATGATAGAACCTAAGTAGCCTTGGCTTTCAGCCGACTAAGAATGAGAACTCAAAAGATACTAAGTAACAAGTGAAAGAGAGTAGACCAAGGTTAAGAGATCGGAATTGAGGGATACCTATAATTTAAACAGGCATGCTCAAACTTAGCATATAGAGCACATAATCAAACAAGTCACAAACTTAACAGGTTCAACCCTTAGCACATAGGCAGTCACATATCGAAAGAATTAAGGAAAGAACAACTTTGCAGGATTAAGAAAGGTTATTATGCACAGATGCAAAATACTAAAAAAGTTGAAATATAGTTGGAAATTATGCTAAGTATACATCCTAGTATCATTATCAAGAAACAAGATAGCATTTAGACATGATGGGGAATGTGCATTGTGATGAGCCAAGTAATCACAGAAGGAACAGAGCACCAAGTAGGTCGAAGACATACTGAGGGACATGTTAGCAGAGAGGCAAGATCATAGTCAATAGAAAAGGTCTCAACACAAATTAGAACACATAGCATTTGAAAGACTATCATTACAGAGATTCAGAATAGAGTGGAGAGTAAACTCATGTCAAGCAACAGATGTAGGCATTCGGAGATTAACACAGTAGACTAATTAACTAAAGATGGTCCAGTTGTATCAAAGATTCATCCTAATAAAAACAACAATTCAAACATGGTAGGGAAAACATGCTGAGATAACTGTTTTAAATCACAAGCAAACCCTAAAGGGGTATTGGATCGAGTGAGCATGCTGAGTGACACAATAGCAGAGAGACAAGTTATAATTAACAACGAAAGTCTTAACACATATTACCACGAATGTGAGGCATTCATTACAGAGATTCAAGACAAAGCAAGTAAGCATGAACATTCAGGCGTCAATACACTAGCTAAACGAGCTCAGGAAGGTTCAGATTACCCAAGTTAGGCATAGATAATGTCACGACCTAAAAATCCCTAAGGTCGTGATGGCGCCGGACATCCATGTCAGGCAAGACAACTCATTAATTAATTGAAATAACTTTCTGGTTTTAACATTTATGAAAATATTTCCTTTCACTTAATTACTTATTAACCAAATAAAAGTCTGTTAATTAAAAACAATGGTTTAAAGATTACACTTAAGAAATTATATCCCAGAACCTGGTGTCGCAAGTGCATGAGCAATTTCTAAGAATTTATACAATCATTACAAAGCCTGTCTGAAATACAACTGGACAAGAATATTTAAAATGAAATAAATACAGTATGAAGGTGACTCTGTTAGCTGCGGATCGCCTCCGGATGATGCAGCTCGCCTAAGTCTTTGAATCCTCCACATTGCTAGGAAAGTACCTGTGTAATAAAATGCACAGCAAGTGTAGCATGAGTACAAAAACACTGTGTACTCAGTAAGTCGCCCGCCTAACCTCAGAGGTATAGGGACGAGAGGTCAAATTAGACACCTACTAGGGTCTGACAATATAATATATGACAGAATATGATGAAATATAGTAGACATGTAAGACAGTGAGAAACGAGTACATATCAAGTACAGAAATAGCGGTAATCACTGAGAATAAACAACAATGTACACTTCCCTTTTCCCCAAATACATCTTAAGCCAATACCAATAGAATAGTACCAAATATTCATGCGCACACAAGGGTAAGACAACCGGACGGATTCATACTATAGTCAACCTCTCTATGCACTGCCGAAGGATCGATCGGCCCATCCCAAAAGTGCATCTCTCAACCTCTCTACGCACTGCCGAAGGATCGATCAGCCCGTCCCAAAAATGCGGCTCTCAATCTCCCTAGCACTGTCGAAGGATCGATCGTTCCGTCCCAAAAGTGCATCTGTCAATCTCTCTACGCACTGCCGAAGGATCGATTGGCCCGTCCCAAAAGTGCAGCACTCAATATAATAATCCTCTCTGTGCACTGTCGAGGGATCGACCGACCCGTCTCAAAAGTGCACCTCTCAATATAATACGGCTAGCCTGCTCTCGAATCATACATGCGACTCAGGTGCTCATAAGAATACATACACAAATACAGGGTCTTTCTGCTCACGAATCACTCAAGCGACTCAGGCACCCAAAGTTACACATATCCACATCTTAAATTCGTATTTTATCAAGAAAATAATTTTTCCCAGGAAAATGGTAAAGTCTTTATTAAAAGAAACATGAAATATAGGTTTTGAAATCTTTATTTTTGAAACTCATTTGTCCAATTTAGTAACACTCCATAATACAACCCAATCCCGGTACACATATATATTCACAGCGGAAATAATTCTCTTTTTAGAAGGTTAACAATATGAACTCTAGTTGTCTTTTAAACCTTCAATCACGTTTTCGGTCATATTAGCAGTTTAACATTACATGCAGGGTTATAGGTACACACATAAAGCATGCTAGTGGGTCCTAGGCTACCCGGACATGGCATAATAATAGCTACGCACGGACTCCCGTCACCTCGTGCGTACGTAGCCCCCGAAGATAATAACATGTATTTAATTCATCTGGGGGGATGATTCCCCCTCACGAAGTTAGAAAGGAGACTTACCTCGTGTCGAATCTACCTCTCGGACCAAGGATGCGCCCAAAACTCCGAACTCTACACCCGAGGACTCGTAACTAGCCAAATATTGTTCAATTATATAAATTCATGCTCAAAGTAGGGAAATTATCCTATTTATTCAATAAATTCGACATTCTTGAATAATTCCCATCATTCAACCCCGGGCCCGCACGCTCGAATTCCGAAAATTCTCGAAGGAATCACTCACCCATAGCCTAAGGATCGTTAATATACGATTTCTACTTAAATTCATAACAATAAATGAGTAATTCATCAATTCCTCAAGAACCCTAAATTACTACCCAAATCATGATTTTTCCATGGAAATCCTTAGATTCTAGGATGAAATCTTGTAAAAAGAAGTTAAGGAGTGAAGAAAATGAGTTAGAAATCATTTACCAACATTTTGGAGAAGAAAGAGTGTTTGAAAAATCGCCTTGTATGTCTTTGGGGTATTGAAAAATGAAAAATAACTGAAAATACCACTTATTTATACTCCTCTCAGGCCCCCCACCACGGTCAGCGAAAAAGGGACCGCGGTCGGGCTAGCAAAAGCCAAGAAAAGCTGAAGAAAACCAAGAAAAATGACTGCAGTGACCTACTTTAGTATTTTGGCCATAACTTTCTCTACATATATCCAAATTACAATTTCTTTATCTTTCTGGAAACTAGACACGGAGGGATACAACTTTGTTTTTAAATCATCTCCAAATTCTTTGTATATCAAACGATATAGGCCTCCGAAGTTGGACTAGTGACCAAGCTCCTCCACCGCGGACCGTAAAGGCACGACCGCGGCCGCGAAGCCCCCCACCGCGGCCAGCACAAAAAGGACCGTGGCCCACGGTGGTGGGTACAGAAATTTGACCCCTCAGACCTACAACTGCTATATTTTAGCCTAAAGGCATCCCGTGACCTACCCGAAACTCACCCGAGCCCCTGGAACTTCAAACCGAACGTACCAACAAGTCCCAAATCATCCCACGGACTTGCTCGAGCCTTCGGAACACCCAAAACAACGCTAAAACTCAGAATCACACCTCAAAATCCCTAGAATCAAACTTAAGAACTTTAAGTTCTTGAATTCGTTAACAATGTGCCGAACCGACCTATACTACTCGGAATGACACCAAATTTTGCGAGCAAGTCATATTCGACATTACGGACCTGCTCCTACTTCCGGAATGGCATTCCGACCCCGATATCAAAATTTTCAATTCCGGCCAGATTTTCCAAAAACCTTCAAATTTCTATATTTAGCCAAATGACTCCAAAATGACCTGCGGACATCCAAATTCACTTCCAATCGCGCTCCCAACTCCAGAATCACCATACAGAGCTATTCTCAGGCTCGGAATCCCAAGCGGACATCTATAACACTGAAAGGCCTTCCAACCCAAACTTATGAAATTTCTTCTAAAATGCTAACTTCTGCAATATATGCTAAAACGCTCCCGGGTTATCCAAAACCCGATCCGGACATACGCCCAAGTCCGAAATCATCATACGAACCTGCTGGAACCTTCAGATCTTGGTTCCGAGGTCGTTTACTCAAAATTCTAATCATAGAGTATTTCACCAACTTAAGGTTTCTGAAATGAGAATTTTCTTTCCAAATCAATTCTTAACTTCCTGGAATTCAATTCCGACCACGCCCACGGGTCATAATACCTAAAACGAAGCTTCTTACAACTTCAAACCGCTGAACGACGCGCTAGAGCTCAAAAATACCAGTCGTGTCGTTACAGATAATCCTAAAACTAGCAGTATTAGGATTAGTTAAATGCTAAAGAAAATTAAAACGCATATAAAGTTAACAGAGTGATGCTTAAAAGTAACCCAAAAACATATTAAGCTATGGATTTCCGAAGTAAGAACACATGCAAATCAGAGGCATATAAGGATGGAATTGCAAAAGTCAGGTAACTTACCAGTTAAACGAAAATACAAGAAATAACAAAAGTCCACAGTATTCTGAACATCAACGAAAAGCAAGAACCCAGAATTTGGTGGCCTTGGCTTTCATCTGGCCAAAAACCAAAGTATAGAAAGAAATAGCAGAGTAAAGCTTTAAATCTAGTAAGATTATAGCGATTCCAAAGTTTGTCTCCAAAGGGGAACGTGAAGGGGTTTATATACTGTAGAAACCGAACAAGTAAACATGGAAAACAAATTACTCAGGCACAAATAAGGAAAGAAAATATCATATACAAATCAAAATCAGAAAGGGAGATGGAGAGTCTCAAACCCTAATTGGGTTCAACTGTCTGAAATTCGAACCAAAAGTGTAAATCACTCTTTATTGAGCGTATATAGACGGAAAACCGCCTAAGATCAAAAGATTAAATTCATTCCAGTCCGATCTTGGAAGTGGTACTTGCCAAAGTTAGACAAATACCTATGTGATACCATAAACGGACGACTAATAATGGGAGAAAGTTGATAAGGTAAGTAAATCATAGGAGGATTCCATTTCTAGGTCGGAATCGGAGAGCAATCAGGCGATGGATGCTAGGGTTTGCAGAAGAGAGGAGAAGTTTCAAGAGAGTATAGAGGCAGTTAGCTAACCAAAATGGTCTCTATGGTTAGGGGTCGGGATATAAGGAGAAATGGGGGGAGTATTATGAGTCGTTGATCACTTTTGATTAACGACTGGGATTTGAGAAGAATTAGGTCGGGTTTTGGACTGGGTTGGGCTTTAAGGGTGTTTGGTTTGGGATAGGGTTATTGGGCCAAGGGTCTGGGTAGTTTAGGTCCGAAAATAATCCCATTTTTGGGCTAGATTTTAAGATAGGATATTAAGGAAAAAAATAATTTAATAAAATAATTAAATAAATTGTAATAATGCTATTTATGGAAAGTAATATTTTAAAACAATAGTCGAAGATTATAAAAATGTAAAAAAATTAATTTATCCTTGAATAAATATGACAAATGCAGTAAAGTTGTAAAATATAGGCTATTATTGCAAGTTTGTACATATGGCCTAAAAATACTAATGTAATTATATAAATATATATTTATGAAAAATGTATTATGGATGCCAATAATAATTTTAGGTAATTAAGTCATCACAAAATAATTGAAGCAGTAATTAATAAACATTCAAGTAATTTAAATGCATGAAAATCAATTTTAAGGTTTTAAAAATTATGAAAAATTATAAAATAATACTTGTATATGATTATAAGCTAAATGATGATTCATATGTAATATTTTGATATATATATAGATATATATTGATATATATATATATATATATATATATATATATGTGTGTGTGTGTGTGTGTGTGTGTGTGTGTGTGTGTGTGTGTGTGTAAAATAAGAGAGAACAATTGGCTATCAACACTAAGTGTGACTCCCTCCTTGTGGTGAAACAAGTTAATGGGACCTTCGAATTCATATAGGAAAAAATGCAAAGGTACCTAGATAAAATGTAGGTGACATTACAGTGGTTCAAAGAATGGACTTTACAACACGTGCCTCGTAGAAAAACAGCGAGGCCGGTGCCCTGGCTAACTTGGGGTTGTCGATCGATGACGATGAGTTCAACTTGGGGGCGGGCGTGCAGCTCATGAGAACGGTAGAAGAAGTTCACTCCGAGATAAACTCAACAAGCCTAACTTGGGACTAGAGAAATAAATATATAGAATATCTCAGGACCGGAAAATTGCCTTCGGACCCTAAGGAATCAAGTACTCTGCATACAAAGGCAGCCCAGTTCAGCTTGTCCAAAGACGGTACATTATTCTGGAGAACATTCAATGGCCTACTCATAATATATCTAGGACCCGAAGACACCGAGTACGTTCTAAGGGAAATCCACGAAGGCACCTGTGAAAACCATTCGGGCGCCGAAGTATTAGTTTAGAAAATAATCAGAGCCGACTACTATTGGATCGACATGGAAAAGGACGCAAATGAGCTCGTACAAAAATGGGACGGGTGTAAAATACATGCTCCAATGATTCATCAGATCGGGGAACTATTACATTCGGTCTTGTCACCCTGAACATTCATGAAATGGGAATGGACATCGTCGGTCCCCTTCCATGGGCACCTGGTATGGCTCAATTTATATTATTTATGACTAACTATTTTTCTAAATGGGTGGAAGCTCAGTCGTTTGAAAAATTTAGGGATAAGGAAGTCATTGTTTCATCTGGAACCACATAAGATGTTGGTTCGGAATGCAAGACGAGATCGTGTGTGACAATAGTAGTTCGTCGGCAGAAAAGTAAGCAAGTTTCTCGAAGATCATAAGATCAAAAGAATCCTATCAACAGCCTACCACCCTAGTGGGAATGGAAAAGCAAAATCCACCAACAAAATAATACTCCAAAACCTCAAAAAGTGGCTATTACCAACGCCAAAGGAAAATGAAAAGAAATCTTGCCGGAAGTCCCATGGGCATACCGTACGACATAGAAGTCCAATACCGGGTCCACACCGTTCTTGCTGGTTTACTGCGCCGAAGCTCTAATACCGATCAAAGTTGGAGAATCGAGTCTCAGGTTTTGATATACGGTAAAAGAATTAAACGATGAGGCCATGAATACGAGCCTAGAGCTATTAATGAAAGGCGCGAAGTTGCCCTTGTCCGATTGGCGGCCCAAAAATAGCGCATCAAGAGGTATTACAATCGAAGGGTCAACCTTCGACACTTTACTATGGGAGATTAAGTGTTAAGGAAGGTCCGTATCAAATTATTCAGATCACTAGAAAGGGATTGTACAAACTCGGAACAATAAACAGTGAGCGACTACCGAACAATTGGAATATAAATCACTTGAAGTGATACTACTGCTAAAGTACAACCCTATTTACTCATTTTATTTATTTACATTTTGTACTAACCCTTGCGGGTAACCGCTGAAGAACGATACAATTTTTTAGGCCTGAAAGCACGCATTGCACTCTTTTTCCCTTGAATCGGTTTTGTCCCAAATGAGTTTTCCGGCAAGGTTTTTAACGAGGCAACAGTAAACCGTGCTAACTTAGAATTGAAGAGAAGTTAATCGGTGTCGAAGATCATGACAACAGCATTCGAGGCCTCTCTATGATCAACCTCGAACATTGGGGGCATCACCCTCGGACAATGACTTTAGCAAGGAAAGAAACTTTGTGATCGAAAGTCTCGGCTCGATCGATAGGATTTACTATAAGTTTAAACGGTCAAATGAACCGTTCCCACATAGACTGCCCAATCCCTAACACAAAACTTGTAAACATGTGTAACCGTGTATATTACGCGCAGAAATAAAAAGAAGTTTCTACCTTGCGAATAAATATCTTGCCTCTTAAAAAATTTCCTCTTAAGGAATTTTCTACATTAGGTCCCCTAAAGATATCAAGCCCAAGGGCCGCCTTTATCTAGGTTCAAAGTATCACTCTCATTCGGGGACTGTTGTCCAAAGACAAGCTCGGACGGCCCGGGCTATCAGAGCCCGATGATACAAGACTATGGTCATCCTCATTCGGAGACTGTTATCTTAGGAAAGCCCAGATAACTCAGGGTAACGATCCCATTGGGAAATACCCATACATAGAAGGCTACGACCGTCTTAAAATGGTTCGGAGACCTCCGAGACCTGTAACTAAAACATAAGGCCTTCAAAATTTCTAAACTAGTTCAAAAGGATATCCTCGGAAAATTGTAATCTAAAAGAAAATTTTAAGTACTTTGGGAAAATCCTCCATTTATTTCGAGCCCTCACGAGTCTTAAACAAAACAAAAAACAAGGCCTATTCGGACCTCCGAACAAATCCTAATCATTACGAGCTAAGGTATTTTTCACAATCATAAAGAAAAAAGTAGAAAAAAAACAAGCTTAAAAATTGTCGAAGGAAAAAGAGCCTTATACATATATGAAAAAAAATTACAAAGGCCAAACGACCTTGACAAAAAAGTACAAAAACAAGGAAAAAACTACCAAGAATCTAAACGGCTTGGTCTCCACCGGAGCCCGCCTCGTCCCCCGGACTGTCGGAATATTCCCTGTCCTTAGATCCGCCCGATCCCTCAGAGTCTTCTTCATCTTCGGGATACGCCAAGTTCTTGGCCTCGGCCTTGAACCCCTTAGGAGTCGCGATCTCGACCGACACATCAAAACCCTTAGCTTGACATATATCTTTCAGCCGGTCCTGGGCTGCATCGGCATCGGCCTTATACTGGGCCACCATTTCATCGGCATCATCTTTGGTCACTTCAACCACCAATGTGGCCACTTTGATCTCCTTGGAAAGAGTTTCTTGATAGGCGGTGGCCGAGCTTATCTAAGACTAGAGCTCCTCAATGTTTTGGGCTCGTGCCTCATCCTTTTCCTTTGTCTCCCGAAGCTGGAACTCTACCGAGGTCAAGTGTGCCCGGGCAGTCTCTTTCTCTGAGTCCAGGTGATCCATCCTGCCTTTCCATTCTTTGGCCTCGACCTAGAGTGCATCCATCTCGGCTTGGAGTTGGTCGATCAGATCGATCTTCTATTGGACCTGCGGGTTTCGACCATTAGTCAGCATGTCTAGCTCATTTCCACTAACTTAAAATATTTTTGAATGTTCAACTAGGTCGGCGTGTTCCTTCCGAGCCAACTCTAACTCAGCTCGAGGTTCTTAGCCTCTCCTTCACACTGCTCGTTAAGGATTTTTTAAGTATCTCTTTTCTTAATGATCCCTCGGACTTCAGCTTCAAGCTGGTTCCGCTCGTCCTGATACCGAAGGAAAGTTTCATGGTGAAGCACCGAGGCCTACAAATACAAAGAAAAATTTTAGGATTATCTATGAATTAGTTTGAGTACAAAGGAGAAATTGAAGTCATCGAGAGATATATGAAGTTATACGATTCAGCGCCTGTTGTGCTTTGTTGAACAAGCAGGGCGCGTCTACCTTGTTCATCTTGGCTTGGTCTTCCTCGGTCACCAGTCACCGAAGGTAACTGGCCACCCCTACGGAGACGGAGAGGACCCGGGCATCCTCCGGAATGGAGATGATGATGGATAGCTTTCGGTCAGGATCCACACTCGAAGCTAGGAACTAGTTGATCAGTTTCGGGTTCGAGGAAGGCCCACTTGCTCCCGAAGATAGACTCTTCTTCGATACCTCTAAGTCACCAAATCCAGTGACGTCCTCCGTAGCGATGGAATCCACGCCATCAAAAAAGCAACAAAAAGGGTCGTCCGACCATGGGCCCCATAGTTGGGAATTCTTTCACCGTTTGGGCTTCGTTATACATGGGCTCGCTAAATGAGGGTGATTCGGTGATGTTTATCACACTGAGTGCTTCCTTCGAGACATTTCCTGCATCCCAAGAAGCCTCAGACCCGCCCTCCTGATCGACCCCCTTAGCTCGAGGCATATCGGTCTCGAGGTTCTCTAGTTCGGAGGCCCCCTACCCTTCGAGTTGCAATGGAACGTGAGCCATCAGGAAAAGGGGTTTTTCTTCTTCTTCAGATTCATCTCTCAGTCGGAAGAGCGAATATGAAGTCGGTGCTCGGGCACTGGTGCTTTCTTTGGATTTGCGCACCAACCTTCTCCTTGTTTCTTTTTCTCCGAGCTCGGAGAACTCGGAGCCCTCTTCCTTTTCTTCTATTCGCCTATCTCGGAGCAGGGGATTTGGCAGGGAAGTTCTCTTCACCGGATGGAGGCCTCAAGTCGACATCCTTGGACAAACCTGCAAAAAGAAGTAAAGAGAATGAGGACATAATGATAAAAGAGGAATCCAAATATTACCAACTCAGGAAAGAAGTCTCACTGTGGGAATGTTCCTTCACGAGCTCGTGCCATAAGCGCTCGGAGTAGGGAATCTGTGATACGATACCCTCAACCCACTCCTTGAGTCGAAGGACAGCATTCGAGACCCGAGCGACGGCTGCACCACCACAAAACACAGATAAAAAGAGGGAAATAAGTATAAAATCAACTTTGGAAAGTGAAATTGTACTTATGTGATGTATTCCACTTCTCGAGGAATGGCATGCGCTCATATGGGATCAAGTTCGAAGTCCTCACTCGTACAAAATGGCATGCCTGCCCCGATCCCGGTCTTCATCAATACTTGAGAACGGGGCTTTACTAGTCCAACGCACAAGGTTTATTAGTCCCCATAGAAGATTCGGGGACTGTACAAGCGTAGAATATGGTCGATGGTGAACGAGCACCCATAGATTTTGTTCACAAAGAACCGGAGGAGGATCACGATCCTCCAGAGCGAAGGATGAATCTGACCGAGACATACTTCATACCTCTTGCAGAAATCAATGATGACCGGATCTACTGGGCCCAATGTAAAGGGATAAGTGTAAGCACTTAGGTATCCCTCGACATGGGTGGTAATGGATTTATCAGGGTCGGGGATCACTATGTCATAATTGGCCCAGTTGCAGTCCTCTCAAACCGTAGGGAGGACTTCTGTAGTGATCGAGTAGATGTACCTCGAGACCTCCTCACATCGTCCTTGTACGGAGGAAGGTTTTTCAACCTTGAAATCAATATTTACCGAGCATCCCCCGGGGATGAACATTTTCAAAGGAGGCTCAGGTACTGGTTCATCGACGGGAGTGCACGGAACGGTCTCCTAGGCCTCATTAGCCGGCCGTGAAATAGAAGAGGTGTCTTTTTGGGGAACGGTTTTGGAAATCTTTTCCATTTCTTTAAAAAATGGAGGGAAAATGGAAAAAGAAAGGAAGTTGAAGGGTTGTACTTGTTGGCTTGAGATGAAGATGAAAAAGAGTTCTTGCAAAGGATCTCAAATAACCACAGTAAAAGTGCTAGAAATTATTGAAATCTTAAAGGTACGAGGGTAAAAGTTTTGGATGTAAAGTTAAAATGAACAAAGGAAGGGGTATTTATAGTGTTTCAGCTGACATGCATTTAATGACATTAAGACTTGACTAACGAGACGTTTCGGTTGTTTTGTGGTTTCTGTCACGGTATATCGAAGTTAGATTCGGAAGCTTGTCGTTTCTCGTCGTCTACTCTCCGAAAAATGAAGGGACTATCTGTATACGGGTGAAATCGAGCTCGTGGTGCATCCTAGCCTCCGACATGGTAAGCGAGGCTCGAGACATGGCAATAAAGGATTGAAGATCGACCCTAAGTCCCACCGGTCTAGAACCGGGGGAAGGAAGCCTGCCTTCGAGAATATCAAAGCCATAATCCCGGAATCGATCCTACCCTCGATTTTGAAGAAACATTGTCAGCATAGCCAACAGAAGATCGAAATATCCATGACCGGCTGGATATTACGGCGGGGATCTCGGCACTTATCAACAAGGAACCAGCAATCAGTGAATCAAGAGATTTTTTGCCTTTTATAGAATTGTACCTAAAATAGGACTCCTCCACTATATAAATGGGTTTGATAATTCGTAAAACACATTGTAACACGCACTCAAAATCAATACATTATTATTTCTCCGTCTTTAAGCTCTTCTTCTTCTATTTATCGACACCAAACGTGGTGAGCCCAGCTCGAGGGCGATTATTCATTCAAGGCCGAAATTATCCGACTCATGTGGTTTGAATTTATTTTATCTTTATTAATTAAATTGAAACTTAATTTATCTCATTGTATCAAGTTAATCCGCGTCTCCTTAAAACTACTTACAAATTTAATTATTTTTCGATTTTGAGGATAAAAAATTTGGGCATGGTATTACATGGTTGATTCTCTTTGTTTTCTCTAGCATAACTTCAAATAATTTATGGACTTAGAATATTTTACATATGTATTCTTCTAGCTTCATATTTTGATCCGTGTAGATCATTCGTCGAACTACCTTTTGAACATAGATTTGATGTATTTCTGTAAAGGCTCGTCGATTGACCGAACTGTCTTCTTTTCTCTTGCCTTTTTTTTTTTTGAAATTAAAAAAATAGTTGTAACACGCATCTTTTAAATTAATGCATCTTTAACATATATATTTGTGTACTTTCACAAGAAATTATGTGTATGAGATATACAAAAAAGGAAAATAAATTTTTGTTATATATTTTGATATATAAAGAATAAAATAAATTTTTGATATACGCATGATATACCCGATAAATAAAAATAAATTTTTGATATATATTAAAATATACACAATACTGATGTATCATACACCGTGATATACAAATAATACAATTATTTTTGTATTATAAATTTGGATATAGAGACTTTATAATTTCATATTTTTTAATAGACAAGAAAGAAAAATAAAGTCTTAATATACATAAAGAAGAAAAGAAAAGTTGTGATAAATGAAAAATTAATTAATTCTAGCCAATTAGTAGGTTAAGTTGATAGACGACGCCACATTCCCTTTTATTTTTCTTGAAAGAAGATTTAACCAAATACCTAACCACCTAAACTCTTAAATTTAAAATAGCCGACGAATGTATAATCAATGTATAATCTATGTATTCAGAATAAAAAAATAAACAGAAAATCTGGACGACTATTTGTGTAACAATCCCAAAATTAAAATCGATAAGATTTATGGACCGTCAATGGTCAATGGAATTTAGGATCTGATCCAGTTTCTTTTAGGGGGAAAAAATGCAAAAATTGCATGGCGCCCTATTTGGTCGCCGTATATAACGTGTACCTATTTTTTAAAAGTATTTAACTTGTACCCACTTTTAAAATAACTTCAGACCTTTTTCTCCTCTTTCTACTTCTTCCTCTTCTTCTTCTTCTTCTTCTTCTTCTTCTTCTTCTTCTTCTTCTTCTTCTTCTTCTTCTGGCGACATGTCACGACCCAATTTAGGATCATGACCGAAACTTAGGAGAAATTGCCCCCCAAATAACCCTCATCCGTATTTTACAGAAAAACGGACAGAGTTTCCCCTGTTTTTGGGCTATCCAAAAAGTTTTCTGTCTCAAAAACAAGTAACAACCAACCAATATTCACCTAAATCAGTCACAATCTTCATCAACTAACCACAAACGGGTATCCACCAATATTACCAACCTCCTCAACATAATAAAATCAAAACCAACTCTAAAAATACGAAAAGAATGTATAATACTAGTAACTAGTCCATATCAACAAATGAATACTCACGACACTAAAAGGATTTACCTAGTTAATTTACGAAAAAGTCTCATGAATTTCTCCCAAATTCCTTAGCTTTATCTTTAAAATTCTTAATCTAATTCAAAAATTATATCTACTCAGCCCTATCAGAATTATGTATATAAAATTCCATTGTCTTAAAAGAGGTAGAAATACATGTAACTATTGATAAGTAGGGATTTTAACCTATTATTTACTCTCTTTTACTTGTATTTTAGGCCAAAAATGCGTGAAGGTATTCCCAGAAACTAATGAAATATGATTTCTTGTAGGAATTCTTCAAAATGAGCCAAAGGAACCATAATCAACTCACAAAGGAGTCAAAAGTTGAACAAAAACCAAGGATGGGAAAAGAGATCTGAAGCGCGGACCACATAAAGATTATGCGGCCGCGATCATAATTACGCGGTTCGCATAAGAGATATTCAGAGAGTGTAACTATTGGGCTAATAGATGAGCGCAGACCGCACCAGAAATGTGCAGCCGTGAAAGTCCTTGTGCGGCCGCGATTGAAGTTACGCGGACCGCGATATCTGAGGTTCAGAGAGTTTACAACTTGAGCAAAAGAGAGAAGCGCGGTCCGCGCCAGAATTGTGCGGTCGTGGAAGTCCCTTGTGCGGCCACGATCCAAATTATGCGGTCCGCAAAATGAAGTATCAGATAGTTGATTTCAAGACAAACTCAAGCAAGTGTGGACTGCATCACTTTTATGCGGCCACATAATCTGGAGCGCGGCAACACTTGGAATTATGCAGTCCGCAAAAGCTCAGCTCAACCCAGATCTAAAAGAGAGGAACGCGGACCGTTTTCAGAATTATGCAGCCACGAAAGCAAGAGTGGGGCCGCACTTAGAATTATGCAGCTGCACAACCTCCGCAGGGGCATTTTTGTCAGATATTTTCAGCTTAGTATAAATAAACTTTTTGTCATTTTTAGGTTATGTTATATATTGTATGAGCACGTGAGACGGCTGGGTTTTCTGTTTTGGGAAATTTTGTACTAGATTCACTTGTTAACATTAGATTTTCATTCCTTAATTTCATATTATGGATTTTTATCTTCATTTCATCTTTAATTCTGTTATTTGCATGAGTAGTTAAGCCCATAGCTAGGGTTGTTACCCAACCCTAGTGTGGGTATTTAAAGGGTTTTTGATTTTAGGGATTGAATGTGTATGGGTTAGTGATATTTAGCCTAGTTCTTTCTAGAACTATAGAATTAATGGTTGCAAACATTGATTCATGCCTTTATGAATTAGTCTCAACTTGAGAAAGAGGGACTAAGTCTAGGGAAACTAGGCTAACAAGGAATTGGGGTGAACTCAAGAAATTGATAGCCCAAATTAAAGGGTTAAACCTAGAGATTGTAATACCCAACTTGAGCTAATGTCACTTGAATTGCATGAATACCCATTTGGACTTGAGAAAGCCAAATTGGGGAAAGTCACTCAAACTACCGAGAGGTATAGAGTGAGTACTCGTGTGTGATAGCTATATTACAATCCCAACTAATCAAGTTTGTCCTAGAACTTTGCTACCCGTTATGTATCCACCTAGGTAGAAGTCACTACCCTATTTTCTTTAAACACTTGAAAAACAACAACAAAAATATTGTCCTTAGTTTCAATTATTGCATACAATAGCGTAAAGTTAGAAGTAGAATCAAACCCAAAATTGTGAAAGTGTAATTAGACTCAAAACCCGAATTTATCTTAGATATAAACCTAATTCCAAACAATTAACTCCCTGTGGATTCGATCCCAACCTGGTTGGGTTAAAACTGCATCGACCACCCTCGCTACTCAATAGTAGTGTAGGCTTGGACTCGATCAATTTTTGGCGTCGTTGCCGGGGATTTAGACGGTCTTAGCTATACATCTAATTATTTGTGTGTTTTATTTTTCTTTCCTTCCGTTTTTCTAATTTTTGTGTGTCAATTGCTTTTAGGTACCAAATGGCTCTTAACAACGAGGCCCTCGAAAACATTCCTTTGGGGGAGGAGGGAGATGACGAACAAGTGGATGAGGTTCATTTTGAGCCTCAAGTATAAAGGAGAGGCCGATCACCTCATGATAATATACCAAACCCTCCCCCACCCCCACCCCCACCAAGGGCAGCACAGTGAGTGTTGCCCAATGAAGGCTACCCAAGTGCAATAGTCCTTCCCCGGATTAGGGCGGGCAACTTTCAGATAACCAATGCCAAGCTTAAACTGTTGGAACATAGGAGTTTCTTCACCGGAGCTCCACATCAAAATGCCTATAAGAATCTCAAAGGTTTTGTTGACACGTGTTGGGGGAGAAAGCAGAAGAATGTATCTGAGGACGCATTGAGGTTAAGGCTTTTCCCATTTGCTCTAAGAGGGAAGGCTTTAGATTGGCTTGAGAGGTTACCCAACCATTCCATACACACTTGGGATGAGTTGGCCGAGAAGTTCATAGAAAAGTTCTTTTCTCCAGGACATATGGCAACATTGAGAGATGAGATCTTAGCTTTTAAACAAGAGCCAAATGAACTGTTACATGATATTTGGGAATGGAACCGCATAATGGTCAAATAATACCCCAACAACGATATGACCGAGTAAATGGTCCAGCAAACCTTTTATAGAGGGGTCAACACAACTAACCAGTGTGTGGTGAATCAACTCGCATGGGGTAACTCCATGAACACGCCTTACTCTGAAGCATGTGAAATATTAGATGAGATGGTGGACACCTCTTCTTCTTGGCAAAGTAGAGCCAACGCTCCTTAGGGTGACCCTAATGTTATCCACCTTCACAAGGAACTTCATGATAATGGGCAAGCCATAGCGGAGTTGACAACTACCATGAATCAGTTGTCCAAGGCTCAACTTCAACAGGTTCAGGGGCCAAAACAGGTAAATTCCATGAAAGGAGTAAACATGATGGTCAACAAAAGAAGACAAAGAGGTCAACAAGTTCAAAACAATCGGGATCAATTTGAGCAAAGTGGTAGTGGGTACAATCAAGATGAATCTTATGATGATCAAAGTGAAGAGGTTCAATATGTCAATAATTACCCAGGTTAATGGAGCAATGCTCAAACATCAACAACAATGGAGATCACAGGGAAACAATCAAAATTGGGGCAACCAAGGACAACAAGGGAACTGGAATAGTGGCAACAACCAAAGCAATTGGGGGAACAACAATCAAAATTAGGGTAATCAAGGAAATCAAAGCAATTGGGGAGGAAATAATCAAGGCAATTAGGGTGGCAACAATAATATTAATTAGGGAGGCAATGAAAATCAACAGGGTTAGAACAAAAATAATCAAGGAAATCAAGGGTCGGGCTTTCAAAGGCCCCCAATGTATCAACAACCCAACAACCCGATTGCCTATCCGTCACAAGGTCCTAGTTCTTCCAACAATGAGATGGGACAGATAGAAAATATGTCAAAACAAATGATGGAAAAAAACACTGACTCCGATGCCCAAATAGCTTCCCACAACACTTCTATCCGCAAATTGGAAGTCCAAATAGGTCAAATTTCTCAAGCTTTGAATACTCTCTCTAAGGGGACACTACCAAATGATACGGTGGTGAACCCGAAGGGCGGAAACAATACAGGGCATGCTATGGCGGTGACTATAAGAAGTGGGTGAGGTAGAGTTGCTATTACCTCAAACTCAAGAAATAATGTGAATGATGATGATGTGTTGGTGCAAGATGATGATGAGCCAAATAATGTTGTGCAAGTAAATGATGAAGTGAGGATAGACATTGATGCAAATGTGGAGGAGACACAAGATGATGTGAACCCGTCTAGGGAACATGTGATAGACATACTGGATCTGGTAGTGGATAAAGCCAAGGCTCCTTTGCCAAGGCCTCCTCCACCATATTCTCAAAGGCTCGAAAATCAAAACAATGAGAACCAATTCAAGAAATTCATTGATATGATGAAAAGCTTGTCCATAAATGTGCCATTAGTTGAAGCCTTAGAACAAATGACGGGATATGCCAAGTTCATGAAAGACTTGGTAACAAAGAAGAGATAAATGAACTGTGAAATGATAAAAATGACACATCAAGTAGTGCCATTTTGCATTCCATGGCTCCATAGCTAGAAGACCCCCGTGCCTTCACAATCCCATGCACTATTTGTAGTGCCGATTTCGCCAAATCTTTATGTGACTTTGGGGAAAGCATTAACTTGATGCCCTATTCATTGTTCAAGACATTGGGGATTGGGAAACCAATACCCACATCCATGAGGTTACAAATGGAGGACCGGACAATGAAGAGGCCATTGGGGATAATTGATGATGGGCTAGTTCGGGTCGACAAGTTCATACTTCTCGCAGATTTTGTGATACTTGACTGTAAGGTTGACTATGAGGTGCCAATCATATTGGGGAGACCTTTCCTAGCAACATGGTAGGCCTTAGTTGATGTGGAATCTGGGGAACTCACCTTCTGGGTGGACGATGAAAAAGTTGTTTTCCATGTTTGCAAGTCAATGAGGTAGCCTAATAGCAACGATTGTTGATGACACAAGTGCTATGATTAATGTTGAAGACCCATTGGAAGTTGTGTTATTGAATCATGATGAGGATGATAAGGAAGGGTTGGTAGAATGCGTAAATGCTTTGCAAAGAATGGGATCCTATACATATGGGCCCCGAAAACATTCCTTGGACCTTGAGAACTGGAAGACTCCACCAACAAAGCCCTCAATAGAGGAGCCTCCCACATTGGAGTTGAAGCCCTTGCCTTCACACCTCAGGTATGGGTTCTTAGGCCCTTGTTCCACATTACCTGTTATTCTTTCCTCGTGCTTAACTAACGTGTAGGTATATTCCACCCTTGCGGTGCTCCAAAGGATGAAGAAGGGAATAGGTTGGACATTGGCGGATATTCGAGGTATAAGCCCCGCCTTTTGCATGCACAAAATCATATTGGAGAAGGATTCCAAAACCTCCATGGAACATCAAATAAGGTTGAATGAGGCCATGAAAGAGGTAGTCAAGAAAGAGATCATCAAGTGGTGGATGCACGGGTTTTCTACCCCATTTCTGATAGTTCATAGACTTCGCTGGTACAATATGTCCCAAAGAAGGGGGACATGACTGTGATCACAAATGATAAAAATGAATTGATTCCCACAAGAACTGTCACCGGTTGGAGGGTGTGGATGGATTATAGAAAGCTCAACAAAGTGACTCGGAAAGACCATTTTCCGCTTTCATTTCTTGATGAAATGTTGGATAGGCTTGCCGGACGTGCTTGTTATTGATTCTTGGATGGGTATTCTGGATATACCCAGATTCTTATTGCACATGAATACCAAGAGAAAACCACATTCACTTGCCTGTATGGCACATTTTCATTCTCAAGGATGTCGTTTGGTTTATGTAATGCACCGACTACTTTTCAGCGGTGTATGATGGCAATATTCACGGATATGGTGGAGGACTTCCTCGAGGTTTTCATAGATGATTGCTCTATTGTGGGGGATTCTTTTGAATAGTGTTTAGATAATCTTGATAAGGTATTGGCACGTTGTGAAGAGACCAACTTAGTGCTTAATTGGGAGAAGTGCCACTTTATGGTCGAGGAGGGAATTGTCCTCGGCCATAAGATCTCCAACAATGGTGTTGACGTGGATAAAGAAAAAAATTGAAGTGATATCAAAACTCTCTCCTCATACTTCCGTCAAAGGAGTGAGGAGCTTTCTAGGTCACACGGGGTTTTACCGTCGGTTCATTAAGGATTTCTCAAAAGTGGTGAACCCCTTGTGCAAGTTATTGGAAAAAGATGCTAAATTTGTGTTCAATGATGATTGTATGAAGGCATTTGAGCTACTCAAGTATAGGTCGACTACCACTCGCGTCATTACCGCACCAAATTAGAGCTTACCATTTGAGCTCATGTGCGATGCTAGCGACGTGGAGGTAGTAGTGGTATTGGGGCAAAGAATCAACAAGATATTCCATCCAGTATACTATGCTAGTAAGACCATGAAAGAAAAGTAAATTATACGGTGACCACGAAAGAACTCTTAGCCATTATATTTGCTATGGAAAAGTTCCTCTCGTACCTCATGGGTACCAAAGTGATTGCGCACACCGATCACACGGCACTTTGTTATTTGACGAGTAAAAAGGACTTCAAGGCTAGGTTGATGCGTGGGTACTTCTTGTACAAGAATTTGATCTTGAAATTATTGACCGCAAGGGGAGTGAGAATCAAGTGGCGGACCACTTGTCCTGGTTGGAAGAGGAGGGGAGGCCCCATGACGGCCTTGAGATCAATGATTCGTTTATTGATGTACAACTTCTTTCCATGTCTTTGCCGATGTGGACAACTATATTTTTAGAGGAATTGTCCCGAATGAGTTCTCTTCAAACTAAAGGAAGAAGCTCAAACGGAACTGCTTGGATTATCATTGGGACAAGCCATATCTTTTAAAATTTTCACTAATGGTGTTATCCGGAGATGTGTTCTAGAAGAAGAGCAATTGGGTATTCTTGAAGCTTGCCATTCCTCTACCTATGGTGGTCACCATGGTGGGGCGAGAACTACTACAAAGGTCCTAAGCTATGGATTCTATTATCCTACCTTGTACAAAGACGCAAGCGAGATCGTTAGGCATTGTGATGACTGCCAAATAACCGGTGGGATATCTAAGAAAAATGAGATGCCTCTCACACCATCCTCCAGATTGATATTTTCTATGTGTGTGGCATCGATTTTATGGGTCCATTTGTGAGTTCATGTGGGAACACCTGTATTCTAGTTATTGTGGATTACGTTTCCAAATGGGTTGAAGCTGTTGCTTTGACCAACAATGAAGCATGGAGTGTGGTGGCTTTCTTGAAGAAAAACATATTCACAAGGTTCGGCATCCTAAGGGTCATCATTAGTGGTGGAGTTTCTCATTTTTGCAACAAAGACTTTAACACTTTACTCTCCAAGTATGGTGTCACTCATAAGGTGTCAACCCCGTATCACCCTCATGCAAGTGGACAGGTTGAAGTCTCCAACAAGGAGATCAAGAGCATTTTATCCAAGACTATCAATGCAAACAAGACCGATTGGTCAAGGAAACTTGACGATGCTTTATGGGCTTATAGAACAGCTTACAAGACTCCAATTGGTATGTCTCTGTATCAGTTGGTGTTTTGGAAAGCGTGTCACCTCCCGGTGGAATTAGAGCACAAGGCTATGTGGGAAGAAATTGAACCTTGATTGAGATGTAGCTGCCAATCTTCGGGTGGAGAAATTGAATGAAGTTGATGAGTTCCAGATCCATGCTTACTCCAGTTCGTCCTTATATAAGGAAGAAATGAAATACATACATGATAAGTATATCCGAAATAAATAATTCAAAGAAAGTGACCTTGTTAAACTATTCAACTCTCGGTTACGGATGTTTCCGGGAAAGCTCAAAAATCAAAGTGGAGTGGTCCTTTTGAAGGGGTATATGTGGCTTCTTTTGGTGCTCTATATTTGAAAAACAAGAATGGTGAGATCTTTAGAGTCAATGGGAACCAAGTAAAGCACTACCTTGGCAAGGTTGATGATGGTCACATTGTGGCATTGATCCATTTCAAATGAATTATGGTAACATGCATCGTGATGCGACATTAAATCAGGCGCTTCTTGGGAGGCAACCCATGTGTTTTTCTTTTCTTTTTTTTTCTTCTTAGATTAGGCATTATTTTGGACAAACTGGTTGTGAATGTGTGTAGGAATAGGTTGTGCATTGCAGGAAATTGGCAAGGAAAAATTTGGCTAAGTGGTGGAATTGTGCGGACCGCGACAGAATTATGCGGACCGCACAAGCCCTTCAGAGCCGCACAATTCTGTGTGTGGTCGTATAGCTGGAAGATGGAAAATGCTAACTCTCTGAAGTTTGGCCTGAAAAACACCTTTAAGAGTTCGCGGTCGCGATCGCGGATCGCACAAATTGTGCGGCTGCAGCCATTTTTATACGGATTGCGCCAATGAATCTGATGCAGAGCTACAAAAGGTTAAGAGTGTGAACCGCACTAAAATTGTCAATCAGGTAAGTCAGTGGGTCACTGGGGCCAGAGTATAACTATACTTTTCTAGGACTGTTCACACTTTACGAACTATGACTTCTCAAGCGAACCTAAAGCACACTGTACTCTTCCTTATTTTCAATCTCATCTTTTACACATCAAATGTTGATTTCCTACTACATTTAACTACTGGTATGTTAATTTCAATGAATTAATTTCATATTTTTCTTTTCTCTTTGTTTTAGTGTTTTTTTTTTTTTTGTTAGGGTTAGATTCATGCCAAAATGTCAAAATAATGCTTAATTCTTGCTTAGAAGCATGTGGGTAGTATTTGAATGCATAATGGGGGCTGGGTTAGTAGATTTTCATGATTAATTTCCATATTAATTGTTCAAAAGTGCCTATCTGATTTGAATTTCGCGGCTGCACAAAAATATGTGCGGTCCGCGATAGGGTATGCGGCCACATACAAAATTGTGCGGTCCGCGATACCCTCACTTCAAAGAACTTTTAATTGCTTAGATTGTGCGGCCGCACTCACTTTTGTGTGGTCCGTGGTAGGATTTTAGCGTCCGCACTCAGTTTTGTATGGTCCGCACAGTTGAACTTCAAAAACCCAACAAAGTGCTTATGCGTCCGCACTCAATAATATGCGGTCCGCGATGGGTGTTATGCGCCGCACTCAATTTTGTGCGTTTCGCGGTTGGTGTGAGCATGTAATTATTCCCCTATTAGATACTCCTACAAATTTGATAAATAATTCAATTTTATGGAATTTTATTAAACTTAAATGTTTTTCGTGAATTATTTGCACTGTATGATCATAAATCGTCTTTTAAAATTTATAATAATAACAAAACATTTTAAAAAATTTATTTATCTGCATAATTAGGTTTCATTTTAATATAATACTTAATTGCCTAATTCAATCATTTTATTTGAAAAATTACAAAATTATTCTTTAAATAATTATGAGTATTAAAATTAAAAGTTTCACTTTAATTTACTCATTAATTAATCTATAATTAGATGAAATTGGGTAAAAATTAATTTTTATTAACTAAAATGATTTAATTAGGCTGATTAATTAACCTAAGTGTTCCAAAGACCAAAAAATTGGACCTGGGCCAATGCACCCAGGCCCAAAACTTCTTTCTCACTACCCAATACACTCCATCCCAAACCCCATTACTCGGCCATCCCCATATGTTACCCAAACGATCCCGTTTTGTCCCCTCCAGTCCAAGCCATTGGATCGATATGATCCAACGGCTACCAAACCCCCCTCCTCTAACTATATAAGTGTCCGAATTGACCCCTACCCCCTAGAACACCCCCCACTCTCTCATCTCTCTCCCTAAATCAAATCCAAACCGCCCTCAAATACTCACCGCCTCCGCCGTCTGGAAATTACCTCACTGGCGGCGGAGCTCCACCAAACAACCCCAAAATTTCACCAAACACTCCTCTCCTTCCCCTCAATCACCTCCTACCCATGATTTCCCCAAAAATCCCCACCAAAATTTCCCAATCTGAGATCTAAAAACCAGAAACCCTAGAAATCTTCTACCTGGCCGTCTTCAAGAAAATTAACGACTCAAACTCACATGAGTCAATAGCTATCAACCAAAGCTATTGATTCATGTGGGTTTGGACTGTTTTCAAACCCTACTGAAGTCTGGCCAAAGGTCCGGCGAGTCATCGAATCCAGTCAAACCCATCCTAGCTAACTGGTACCCTCTCTCTCCTATTTTCTTGATTGTTTCTGTGCTGAAATTAGTCGTTTAGGTTTAGTTTTAGATTTTTTTTTACTTACTGATTTTTAGGCTAATTAGTTTAGGTTTCATATGTTTTCATTTCTCTTTTGTTAAATGTTGTTTTTGAATTTAGTTATAGGATTACTTGTTGACTCTTTGCATGACTTAACTGATTTAGTATTTATTTTAGGTTTCCAGATCTCTTCGTGACCGTTTGTTTTTCTTTCTTAAGAAAAGTTTAGGTGTTGATTGATTATCACTTTAGTATAAACCTGCATGTTAGGTCTATTTGAAATGGTAATTTAGATTAACCTTAATTTTATTACTTAAGTCCCAACTAATTAGTCTAGGTTTCCGAATTTAGTCACTTATATGCATGATTTAGTTATTGTTCAGATTTCTACCTGTTTCTGAATGATTAGTTCTGGTTTGCTGTTAATTGTGTATTAGTTTAGGATTTCCTGAGTTTTATGGATTTTATCGAATTCGGAAATGGTAATCTTTGTGTATTTGTTTTCTATTTAGTCTGTTCTTAAGTCTTTTGGTCCTAAGAAAATCAATTTTGGTTCATAGACCCCCTTTTCCTTTGTCTTCCCTAATTGTTTAGATATTAAAATTAGTCAACTGATTTCAACCTTAGTCCTAATCATGCATGTGTTAGATCTGTCTAAAATAGTGATTGCCTAAACTAATTAGTCTAAGGTTCATATACAATCGCCTTAATTAATTACTGATTTTAGTTTAGTTGTAAGTTAACCTAATTTTGACTCTTAGGTCAGATTTGCACCTATACTGTCCTAAAGATTGCAGGTTAGCCATTCACATGATTTAATTGAGTAAGTAGTTATGGTTAATTAGGGTTCTGATTTTGGTTAATTAATAAAATTTTAATTGTACATGACTAGTTAAGCCTAAGCTTAGATTGAAACCAAATACTAAATCATAATTTAAAAGTAATCAATTAAGCCTAATAGATTCCCTATTTGCACTTAATGAAATCATTTGAACTAACTAATCTAAATCCTAAAATAAATTCAATTAAGATTTAACTAATGATTTTAGATGCTTAAGCTTCCAGCTTCTTCATTAGTCTTAATCACTCAATTGGGATAAAATTAGTCAACAATAATAAATGACCTAACCTTTAATACTAAAAGGGTAATTACAAGGGCATTGAAGGGTAGTTTGGGTACTTCAAACTGAAGAATCTTGGTTGTAACAGCCCAAGAAGCTTCTAAAATTAGGATAAATATCAGAATACAATCAGAAAAAGCATAAAAATCAGATTTCTTGAGGTAAAAGCAGTAATATTAAGGGGTAAAAGGGGGCTGAAAACAAGACAACCTTCTAGAAAAGGGTACAGCTGTCCTAGCTGTTACAATAAGATAAGAATAGACTGTTGTACCTGTACTATTTTCAGATTTTAGGATAGGGTATATTCCTAATAGATGCCATCCTTAGGCTCCCTATATATAAACCACGCCATTCTGAAAATACAAGGACTCCACCATAGATTTTGAGACTATTACCACAGATCTTGAGACAGATTTTTACACAAGAAAAATACAGAAAAGTTACACACACTCACACACTAGAATACTACTCTGAAAATACACCATTATCCTGAAAAATTAAAAAAACACTAAAAATAGGAAAATTTATACCAGAAATGGATACACAAACTTCATGAAACATGGTTCTGGTTCAGTTTCTGGTATTCTGAAAAAGTGATTCTTAGTTGCTGATTTTTCTAAAAAAAAATGTTCATCTGGTCTATAATTTTTGAGTCAAGAATTCTTGGGTTTCTTTGTTGATTTTCCTGGGTTTTCTCTTGGGGCTGGCTGTTGGTCCTTGTTATTGTGTTAGGCTTCCGTTCTTCTAGTTTTCTGACATTTATTTGGTCACTTCTTTGCTGTTATTTTCAATTTCAAGGTATGTAACTTTTCTACCTTAAATAGAAATTAATTTTCAACTCAAAAATCTGTGTGTGGTTGATGTTGAAATCTGTCCTGTTTTGTTTAAATTTTCCTGTCAATTTCAAAGTCATTTTGAGCTGATACACTATGTGTTAGTATGACCTTGAATGTCTGTTAGTTCTAGTAATAAAAATCTGAATTATTTTGCTCTTGACTATGCTTGTACGCACACTGATGAGTTCCAATCAAGGTTATAAAAATTCTGCCTTAAAACAACATGAAGGGGAAGTGAATCTGACCTTATAATGATCAGATTCACCCCCTTATAACAATGCATAAACTTTCTTTTTTGTTTGTATGTTTTAAAAAGCTGCAGGTGTTGGTCCTACAAGCTAGCAAAAAGGATGTTTAGGATTATACTTAGAAGCAGTAGTTTTGTTTTTTTTTCTGAGTTCTTCTACTTTTTGTAAAGATATAGATTTTGTAGGTATATTTTGCAGTCAATGAGCATATAAAACCTTGCCTTAAAACTACATCTTCGGTTCATGTAATGGACTGGATTATTATTATGTTGAATGTCCCGTCATTTTACTCCTTTAAGATCGAATATAGAAAATGGACCCGGACTTGTAAAAATGTCCCAATGAGCTTGAATTCTGACCCTGGGCCATTGGGCCTGGGGTATAAGGTCCCTAAGCATTTTATCTTAGATTGTTGATATTTTAAAACTTTGAAATATCATTCAAAGTGGTGTATGGTTATTGAGTCCATTGGACTCTACGTTTGCACGGCCCAGCAGTAGGTTATATACCTGAAGCCAAATCAGGCCATCTTTTACTTTATTGGGCCTACGTAAGGCTAGACACAGCCTCACAATTGCATACAATTGTTTCATTAATTAATGAAACAAAAAATATTCAATCTGTTTAAATGTATTTCCTTAATGTCGTAATTGAAATGTATTTTTGTCCTGAATGATTTGTTTCCTTTACATAATATGTTAGCTGCAATATTTACTTGTCTCTCCTCCCCAGTAACTGAACACAGGGCTGGCCCAAAATGCTAGTCATTAAATTGGCCAGAATTAGCAAATGGCCCAAATCCTCATATATTAGACTAGAAAACTTAGTTTTAGAAGATCTTGAACAATTTCATACTTAGTAGCCAAAATACCTCTTTTAGACTAAAATTACAAAACTTAGAGAATAATCGACAATTGCTTCAAATAAGCATTTTAACCATCATGACCATAGTCATGATTATGTAATCCATACTCGGGTGTGGCAACTCATGCCCCCGACCACAACTTCGAACGATAATTAAAATCATACGTTGTAAATTGCGGGTGCATTTCATGTGGTGCATTTACAATGTTTACAAAAACGACAAGTGCACGCCATCGTGACTTGTTTCAGGATAATCCATAAATATTAAAAGCAGCTAAAAAGTAAGAAGGCTAAAAATGCACAATAGGTTTAAAATATGTAAATAATTAGATAATCAGGCCAAATATTAGTAGTTAAGTGACCGTGCTAGAACCACGGAATTCGGGAGTGCCTAACACCTTCTCCCGGGTTAACAAAATTTCTTATCCGGATTTCTAGTTCGCAGACATTTTAAACAGAGTAAAAAAATTCCTTGGTTTGGGATTTCAATAAAATGGTGTCCCGGAACACTGTGAAAAATCCGGGTGGTGACTCTGAAATTAACAAATAATCCCAAAATTGATTATGTCACTTATATTGAAAAAACTCCCCTTATTCCACCCCTATTGGCTATGTGTACATTATTTTGTTTCGGCTTGTTTGTCGACCGGCTAAAAAAATGTCAGAAAAACCAAGAGCGAAATAGAATAGAAATTTTCTGATTTTTTGAAGAAAAAAAAATGTCGATATTCAAAATTGTCTCTAAACTCTGCCAAGATTTTGAAAATTTTGAGAAAAGAAAATGGAAAAAGGAAATGAGTCAATGCATGTTTTTCAAATCGTGTCAAAATTTCCCGAACTACGCATTGTTTGATTCCCGCCGGTCTGGAATACGTAGGAAACCCTCATCGGGTCCAACCTTATCTTTCAAAAAATATGGTCATAAATAAAGGTGATGTTGTTCTTGTCCAAGCAGCCAAAATATCCCAGCGGGGCACCAGAAGGCTATTTTTGCAAGAATAACCGCCTATGGTCTTTTTCAAACTTTTGGCCCAATTAGCAAACACAGCCCTAAAATCTTCCTTTCCGAAGTGCTGAAGGGCTGTATTTGCAAAGATGTTCCATTTTCAATTAGTTATAGACTTTTTTGCAAAAGTAGCACCTTTTTCTCTTTGGTCAAAAATAAATCATGATTTTTGTTTTTTTTCTTAACCAATCACCTAAATAAATGTGCAGGATGAGCACCATTGAAAATATCCCCTTTGAAGCTGTAGAGGAAATTCCCATAGGACTCCATATGTGGTGGAGAAACCTGGGGGAGGTCAGTAGAGGTGCCGTGGTAAAAGCTTTAGGCGGCCTCAGCGGCCTTTTGAAGATTAAGCCGAGGTTGGACATGATTGAGGCTCTAATCCCGTTCTGGGATCCCGTGCACAATGTGTTTTATTTCTCGGATTTTGAATTGACACCCACACTGGAAGAGATAGCGAGGTATGTTGGCCACAATGAGAATCTCAAAAGCCATTATCCGGTAGCACCCAGAGCTGTGACTTCTCACAAATTCCAGGACCTTCTGAGCATCAGTCGGGAAATCCAAGATTCAAACTTATCTGAGGGATTCTGCATATTTTACTTCCTTTACCGTCATTACGGTGATCCCCGGGGTTTGAAGCTGTGAACACAGGCTTAACCCACCACGGGAATCAAACTAAATGGGAGGCCCGCCGGGGATTGGGCTTTGTGGTAGCATTCTTGGGTATCCTAATATGCCCGAGGAGCTATGGAGGTATAGATATTTGACTCGTAGGAGTAGCCGACTTCATGATAAAAAGATCTAATGGCACTCTTGTACCAATGATCGTGGCAGAAATCTACTGTGCCTTGCTGCAATCTACTCTTACAAATTTGGATGATCGAACATCTTTGCCATCGCCCAAGGTATATGAATTACGGTTTTACTGGCCTAAATTGCATTGAAGAACATAGGACTCGTGTAGAGGGTCATGAATTTACAGAAGGCACAGAATCCTGGCTTGCACACTTGAGTTCTTTGACTGCCGACCAAATTGAATGGACATTCGGTTGGCTCCCTATCAATGAAGTCATCTATATGTCAGCCGAAGTATGCTATCTTCTATTGATGGGTCACCAAAGTATTCAGTCGTATGCCCCACATCGGGTCTTACGAAAACTAGGAAGGCATCAAAATGTTCCACACGATGAAGACCTAATTCGGCAAGTCATTGAATTGTGCCCAAGAGCTGCATTTTCGGAAGATAGGGTCCGCCAAATTTGGCATCAGTGTAGATTTTTGGAGCCACAGACTCGAGTGAGGGATTTATCCAGAGGTGAGGTAGAGCCTGGCTACACCACTTGGTATGGTAGAAGGGGTAGAGAGCACCAAGAGCTGGAACGGCCCGCCAAGAGGTACCACATACAACAATTTACCGATGAATCGCAAGATCCTTGGGGCCGGTTGGCAAAAGAGAACTACAGGGCCACAATAAGCAAATTGGAAGCCCATATCAGACATATCAAATTTGAAAACAGTTTGCAAACCGCCACAGCTGAAGGGGAAAAAACAGGTTGATCAAAGAAAATCAATCTCTCTGAGCCCAGATCCAAAAAATGAAAATAGCTGCTGAGAACCCAGAAAGAAGCAGAACTGATGAAAGACTTATCAATAGTCTTAGGCAAAAAGTGTGCGACTATGGGGATGATTTGGACAAAGCAGAGGAGGAATTGACCAGAGCTCGAGAAAAATTGGCAAGAAATGCGGAGGAAAGGGAAGAGTTTGTTCAAAAGCTAAAAAGAAAATATGACCACGAAGTCATAAGCCTAAAAGAAAAGGTTGCCACCCTCGGAAATGAAATGGCTAAACAAGCAAAGAAGTTCAAAACAGAAAGGGAACACTGTTATGCGATGATGACTCTGTTGGAGGAAGATTTTCAACAGTTGTAAGAACAGAACCATAAGGACACCTAGGTTTTAGAGGCTAGATCCCAATAGATCGGGCGCTTACTCCATGAAAAGGGTATCATCAAACAAAGGGTCAGAGAAATCGCTGATTATATTGTTACGAAGTGCCAAGAATGTGAGGATATGACCCGATCCACCTTCTTCGTTGCGGTGATGATCTTCGTCCGCCAGATAATGGATGACTTGAATCGCCTCCAGCAAGACATGGCAAGCAGGTCCAAGGCGAGACCGACTGATATCCCGCGGGCCCCTGGAGCAATAGAGGCACTTATGTATTCATGATGTCCCTTTTTGAGTCTGTATTTCGTTTTCCTGTTACAGTCTGTTTAAGTCTACTTTAAGTCTTTTGTAGTTTTTAAAATTTCCAAGAACCTATGTCAGAGTCTTTTGTAATGAATGAAATTCGAAGTTTTACTTAATGAAACGAAATTTGAAAGATAGAATGTTTATCTCCTTTTGTATTTATTCACTGAACTACGTAATGAACTGATTCACACGGCGTCGTGATACGTAGGCAATCCACGTAGGATTCGATCATAGCCCTAAAAATGAAAAGATAATCTAGAAAAATAAAGAAAGGATTTTTGAAAACAAAAGTCGGGATGAAACACTCAATCGATACAAGGCATGTAGATAGTGTTTAACTGCCCAGGTGCATTGCATACCCCCAACGTGTGATTCCCTATATGTTGAATTCCACAATCTAACGGTTTCGTGGTTTTATTCCTTTTTTAAGGTGTCATTTTTAGGTGGTTGGTTTTGCGGTAACCTGGCTTCACACCCGTACTTCACAAGATCAAAAGGGAGTGTCGAAATGACATCGGAAAGTCACTTGCCAATCATCAACTCCTCTGAGGATGACCCGAGCTCGGTCATCCCGAAATCTGAGTCAGCCACGACTGAATAAAATAGAATACTACGTCGTCGCATGTTGGAAATGTGGGACGCCTGGTCTAATGATAGGGAACTACCCAGCACCATCCCTGGTTTTCCCGAGTTGGTTTCCAGAACAGGAGGAACCTCCAACATACCTATCAGTTACCTAGCTACCCCATTCGGGTACCTGACTATGTCAGCTCATTTCACCAGAATGCCTTATGAGGTCCGCCCCAGGCACTATTTTCCAGTGTATGCTCCAACATTTTTACTGCACCACCAACCTCTGCCACGGTGCCGCCAATAGTAGCTGGACCAAACTTTGAGCCGTCGGCCTTTACCTTACCAACACTGTTGTTCCATCTTGGCGCAACTCATGTCACTCTAAACTCATACCCTCAGCAACCGCGGCACGAAGCCGCCGGGGGACAAGACAAAAGGAACCCCGAGCAAGAAGATGGCTCGAAAAATGAAGAGCATTGAGCAGAGTCTCAAAAACCTACAGGGATTAAGTGGTCAGAAAAGTGTTTCTTATGCCGACTTGTGCATGTTCCCACACGTTCATCTGCCTCTCGGGTTTAAAACCCCGAAGTTTGAGAAATATGACAGACACGGGGATCCCATTGCTCATCTAAAAAATATATTGCAACCAGCTGAGGGGAGCAGGCGGAAAGGAAGAGCTTTTAATGGCGTACTTCGGGGAGAGCTTGGTCGGGATTACGTCTGAGTGGTACATGGACCAAGATATATCCCACTGGCATATATGGGACGACTTGTCCCGGGACTTTGTCAGACAATTTCAATACAACGTGGACATAGCACTACACAGGACCTCTTTGTCCAACCATAAGGGAGTGCAGCCAATAGGAAGAAGAAAGAGGAATCAGCAATGATGGCCTCCAGTATAAGAAACTCCCGACAGGCCTGAGGCTATTTTTCCAATACCCCACGTCATTTCTACCCCCACCAAGATACGATGTATGCCGTAATTCCTCAACCTTATCCAATAATGAATGCCCAACAACACTATAATCAAAACCGAGCTCCACCACCCAGAAACAACCCTCCTCTCCAAGCTCAGTATAATTCTCGTCCCCTAAAAAACAATCCCCGGGAACCACCCAGAAGGACCAACTTCACACCAATTGGCGAATCATACTCTAGCCTCTTCCCGAAGCTGGTCCAAATGGGTCTGCTGCAGCCGGTACCCCAAAATAGGCAAAACCCATAATCCCCCTCTTACCGGCCAGGTACTCGATGTGCCTATCACTCAGGGGCCTAGGGATATGATACTGAGGATTGCTAGACACTCAAGCGGGCAGGTGATAGCTTAATAGAACAAAAGAAGGTGGTACTAAGGGATGAAGAAGCTCCCAACTTGACCAATAACCCGTTGACTGCTCACAATAACGTGTCGATTATTGGCATGATTTGTGAAGACCGAGAATTTGATCCGGCTCTGAAAACTATCATCACCATTACTGATGTAGAGAAGAAACCCAAAGCGACACCAAAATAAGATAAGGATGAGAAGAAAAGTAACTCCACTCTTCCGGCCACAAGAAAGGTTGAAACAAAGACAGGGACAAGGCCTTCTAAAGATGCCGTTCTTTATGTTCCCAGGGCACCCTGGAAGGAGCAGTTTGTGTTAAGCCCTCCCAGAAGATTGCAACACAACAAGACTATGCCTAATGTCCCGAAAATATACATACCGAAGGGGACTTATGTGGCGCGGGGGTCGATAATTTCACCAAGGCTGAATGAGCCCGTGGTTATTAACCGCGCACCATAGAATCCCATAAAGGACACCACTGTCATCCCCTGGAATTACAACAAGACGGTGGTGATGTACAAAGGAAAAGAAATTATTGGGGAAGAAAATGAGATAAAATCATCGGAGAAATACCTCAACTTGGAAGAACTGAACAAAAGCAAGCAGAAACGCTTTCCGCCTAAGAAGCCAGTCAGTGCCGGAGAGGCAGAAGAATTCTTCGAAAATATGAAAACCTCTGAATACGCCATAATTGAGCAGCTCAGAAAGTCCCCCACTCGGGTCTCACTTCTATCCTTGCTGATAAGTTCAAATGAGCATCATAAATCCTGATCAAAACACTTAATGAAGCCTATGTTCCAGCCGAGACCACAGTTGAGCAAATGGAAAGAATGGCGGAATGATTTTTCGAAGTCAACCGGATATCATTTAGCAAAAATGACTTGCCTCCGGAAGGGGCTGCCCACAACAAAGCTCTCCATTTAATTGTTAAATGTGAAGGGTACTATGTGAAAAGAGTTATGGTGGACGGCGGATTTGGGGTTGATGTTTGCCCTCTCTCGACCCTACAAAGAATGGAGATCGGCACTGAGAGAATTAGGCCCAACAATGTGTGCGTCCGCGCATTCGATGGCATCAAAAGAGACACAATCGGGGAGATTTATTTGGTCTTGACAATCGGCCCTGTAGATTTTGAAGTGACATTCCAGGTCTTAAATATGGATACTTCCTACAATTATCTCCTGGGAAGGCCTTGGATCCATGCAGCAGGGGCAGTGCCATCTACTCTCCAACAGATGGTTAAGTTTGAGTATGAAGACCATGAAATTGGGTCCATGGTGAGGACGAGCAATCTATTTACAGGGACCCATCAGTCCCATGCCTGGAAGTAAGAGAAGGCAGCGAGCATATAGTCTACCAGGCTTTTGAGATTGTGGTTGCGGACCAATATGAGGAAGGAACCCCGTGTCCTCAACCCTTCATATCAAACGCATCAATTTGGTCACTAGCGACATGATTAAACATGGGTACACACCTGGAAAAAGGCTCGGGGTGTCCTTGCAAGGCATTACAGAACCTATCACCTTGCCTACCAGTAAGAAGTTCTTCGGCATAGGGTTTCAAGAGACTCCCGATGATGAAAAATGGGCTGACCAACGTAAGAAAGATGGTTGGGTATTGCCTCAGCCAATCCCGAACGTCACCGGATCATTCTTCAAGCTAAAATACGTAGAGGAAGAAGATGAGGCCTTCACGACCGAAGAAATTGAAGAAATCTACGGAGCAATGAGACAGATGTTGTATGAGGCTCATATGGTTCAACCAGGAAAAGTTTCAAGCACTGCTGAAGTGCAATATATGGGGCCTGATGCCAAGCTCCAAAATTGGAAGGCTACTCCATTCCCAGTCAGGCGGGAGTCCCGGTAGTTCAGCCTTGCCATCCTTATGCACTTCGAGTTATTTCGGGGTGTAACTCGAGTGTTTTTAGTTTATTGCCTTTTTAAAATTCTGATGTAAACCCTCCTATGTTCAAAATTCAATGAAATGAAATTAATATTTCATAGTCCACAAATCTCTTTATTTGTCCTAATATTTTTGCTATTTTTTTTCTATCTCTCTTTTTAGTTCTAATAATGCGGACTTAAATAACATGACATGCTTGCGGACTTCACGCCCAGATCTTGACACGACGTCTAACCAAGAAATAATGAATCAAGAACCGGAATATGATGAAAATGAGGCTTTTAGGGAAATAAATCGAGAATTGGAACAATTCGAGAATAAGCCTAAGGCAAACTTAAACGAAACCAAACAGGTTAATTTGGGTAATTCAGAAGAAGTCCGAGAAACCATGATAAGTATCTATACTGATGAAAGGACTAGGGACGCTTTGATCCAACTTCTATTCGAATTCAAAGATGTGTTCTCCTGGTCTTATGATGATATGTCGGGACTGAGTGTTGATTTGGTGGTGCACAAATTTCCAACCTACCATGATTATCCACATGTCCAACAAAAACAAAGAAAATTTAGAACAGACATGAGTGACAAGATCAAAGAAGAAGTCACTAAACAGTTAAGAGCTTGAGTAATCCGAGTGGTCCAATACACCACGTGGCTGGCTAATGTTGTCCCGGTACCGAAGAAAGATGGGAATGTCCGAGTGTGTGTCGACTATCAGGATTTGAATAAAGCAAGCCCCAAGGATAACTTTCCATTGCCAAACATCCACATCCTGGTCGACAATTGCGCCAAACATGAGATACAGTCTTTCGTAGATTATTACGCTGTGTATCACCAGGTTTTGATGGATGAAGAAGATGCAGAAAAAATGGCCTTCACCACACCTTGGGGTACTTACTGTTACCGGGTCATGCCATTCGGCCTAAAGAACACCGGGGAAACCTATATGAGGGCTATAACCGCCATTTTTCATGACGTGATGCACCAAGAGATTGAGGTATACGTGGATGATGTGATTATTAAATCTAGGACGCAATATGACCATGTGAAACATCTGAGAAAATTCTTCAAACATCTGCGTAAGTATGACGTAAATTGAATCCAGCCAAGTGTGATTTCGGAGTTCCGTTTGGGAAATTGTTGGGTTTTATAGTCATTCGACGGGGTATAGAGCTGGATCCGACAAAAATAAAGTCTATTCGGGATTTCCCCCTCCGAGAACCAAAAAAGAGGTCATGAGTTTGCTGGGTAGGTTGAATTACATCAGCAGGTTCATTGCTCAGTTAAACTCCACGTATGAGCCTATATTCAAGCTGTTGAAGAAAGATGCAGCAATTAAATGGACGGATGAGTGCAAAGAAGCTTTCGACAAAATCAAAGAGTATCTGTCGAATCCGCCAGTGTTGGTCCCACTTGAACTTGGAAGACCACTGTTCTTCCATTTGACGGTGTTGGAAAATTCTTTTGGGTGGGTTCTCGGGCAACATGATGTGACCGATCTATATACTACCTGAGCAAAAAAATCACAAGTTATGAAGACAAGTACACCTTGTTAGAAATAACTTGTTGCGCCTTGACTTGGGTTGCTCAGAAGCTCCGGCATTACTTGTTGGCTTACACCACCTACCTCATCACTAGGCTAGATCCTTTGAAGTATATATTCCAAAAGTCAATCCCCACCAGGAGATTAGCAAAGTAGAAAATCCTGCTCACCGAGTTCGACATAGTCTATGTCACCCTCATGGCGATGAAAGCTCAAGCCTTGGTAGATCACCTGGCTGAAAATCATGTCGATAACGAATATCAACCTTTAAGTACTGACTTCCCCGACGAGGAAATAAAATCAATCGAGGTAATCCCAGAAAACACCAACACTTGGAAAATGTTCTTTGACAGAGCTATAAATGCAAAAGGTGTTGGGGTCGGGGCAATCTTGATTTCGCCCACGGGACAACAATATCCAGCCACCACCCGTCTCTGTTTCTTCTGTACGAACAATACTGTTGAATATGAAGCCTGCATAATGGGCATGAACATGGCAATTGACATGGATGTAGAGGAGTTATTGATCATGGGAGATTCCGACTTGATAATCAAGCAAGCTCAGTGGGAGGGGGAAACTCGAGATGTTAAGCTTCTTCCATATAGACAACATGTGGAGGATCTTGGAAAACGATTCAAAGCCGTCAAATTCAGGTATATTCCTCGATGCCACAATGAGTTAGTTGATGCACTAGCTACCTTAACTGCAATGTTGCCATATCCAGGCAATGTCCACATTGACCCACTGGAGATTCAAATCCCGGAAAGACATGGTTACTGTAACACGATCGAAATATATCTTGATGTCCAACTGTGGTATCATGATATCAAAAGGTTCCTAAAAACTAAATAATACCCGGAGCGAGCCACCGGAGACCAAAAGAGAACCATCAGAAGGCTCGCCAGCAGTTTCTTCCTAAGTGGGGAAGTATTGTATAAAAGGACTCCCGATTTGAATCTATTAAGTTGTGTGGATGCCAAAGAAGCCAAAAAGATTATGAATGAGGTACACTCAGGAGTATGCAGTCCCCATATGAACGGATATGTCTTGGCCAAGAAAATCCTCCGGGAAGGATATTACTGGATGACTATGGAGAAAGATTGCTTCGGCTTTGTCCGGAAGTGCCATCAGTGCCAAATACACGGCCACTTGATCCATGCGCCGCCTTCAGAGTTGCATCCCATATCAGCACCATGGCCATTCGTTGCCTGGGGAATGGACATCATTGGGCCGATCGAGCTGAGAGCTTCGAATGGGCACATATATATCTTAGTTGCTATCGACTATTTCACAAAATGGGTCGAGGCAGTCAAGTTCAAAGACTTCACTAAGAAAGCAGTGGTGGATTTCGTGCATTCCAACATTATCTGTAACTTTGGCGTTCCGAAGACCATCATCACTGATAATGCTGCAAATCTCAATAGCCATTTGATGAGGGAGGTATGTGAACAATATCAAATCACGCACCGTAACTCCACCCCTTACCGGCCCAAAGCCAATGGCGCCGTTGAAGCAGAAAATAAGAACATCAAGAAAATCCTCAGAAAAATGATTCAAAGTTCTAGACAATGGCACGAGAAATTGCCTTCGCATTATTGGGATATCGCACGACCGTGCGCACATCGGTTGGAGCTACGCCTTATCTATTGGTTTACGGCACTGAAGCCGTAATACCTGCAGAAGTTGAAATTCCCTCCCTTCAAATCATTGTCAAAGATGAACTTGAGGATGATGAATGGGTCAAAACCCGGCTGGAATAGTTAACTTTGATTGATGAGAAAAGAATGGCCGCAGTTTGTCACAGGAAGTTGTACCAACAAAGAATGGCCCGCGCTTATAACAAGAAAGTGCGACCTAGGAATTTTGAAGTGGGGGAACTCGTCCTGAGGTGTATCCTCCCACACCATGAAGAGGCGAAAGGAAAATTCGCCCCAAATTGGAAAGGTCCATACATTATAAGGAAACTGCTACCAAAAGGAGTATTGTACTTGGGGGACATCGAAGGAAACGACCCAGAAATGGCTGTCAATGCAGATGCAGTCAAAAGGTACTATGTTTGAACTTTTCGTGATGTTGGTTTCCCCGGTTGAAATGACGAAGGCTTTCATTCACGCTACCTGAAACACTGCCAACTTTTGTAACCCTTTTTTGAGCCGGTTACTTTTCTTTGATTAACCTCTTTGGAACCTGAAAGTGTTATTATTTTAAAAAAAGAGAGAGAAAAATGATGATGACATTGAAAACAAAATAAAAATGAAAAATCAAAACAAAACCAAAACAAAAATGTTTCCCTGACCTACGTTTGACTTGATTCCGAAAGGATACGTAGGCAGCCTCTCTCTGCGGTTCAGTCACACCAAAATAAAATTCCACATTTTCCCAAGAGTTTATGCTGGGGCAAATGTTGTAATGTTGTTTGGCGATGATTTCGCCTGAGGGGTTCCAAAGTTGTAATTCAATACAAATTCTTTTCACCAAAACCATGTTCAAGTCCTTCTGATCAATCAACAAAGATGTCTAAAAATTGGAGCATGCAGTTGTTTGGATCTGAGACAAGCAATGAGAGAAATAAAATGAGAGATTCTTATCGGTGAAAACTCATACGGGCACCGTAAGGCGATGGCAATGAGAGAAATAAAATGAGAGATTCTTATCAGTGAAAACCCAAACGGGCACCATGAGGCGACGGTAAGCAGAGAAATTGCAAATGAGAGAGTCTTGTTAGTGAAAACTCACAAAGAGCACTACAAGGCGATGGTGAGAAGATAAATGACAGAGGTTAGTTGGCGAAAACCCGCAAAGGGCGCCGCTGATCGAAGAGGATAATGGGTCACTGGCATGGACACAGTCTGGGGCAAGGTTCCTCAATCTTGAGGTGATAGTTGTGATGAATTTCTGAGAGCCGGACAGTTTACACGGATCAGGCATCCAGTCCAAAAAGCATGTTATGTTCATTGAAGTCCGCATGCACTCCAGATAAGTCCTTCTTTACTTTCCCCGAAAGGGATACCTTTTGTTTAAATTAATTTTCAATTCTATCATTTATTCTCTTTTGAATCCCTTTCGGTCTAACTCTGTCCCGAAATTGAGGCAAAGAAAGGATGGCAAGACCGATTTACAGGGTTCTCATTCATCAAGGGCATCGAGTCGATCTCGATGGGCCATATCGGCCGATGCTTCAAACTCAGAACCCTTGAAAGGATAATATCAAATTGAAGTGCCTATGAAGGCAAATGAAGTTGAAAGGTTGAGTCCCATGTGGCTAACTATCTCAGTAGAGCTTGAAAACCGAAGTACTCCAAATGCTCTAAAATTGAAATTGGAGGTAAAAGTCAGAATTGAAAGGACCATAAAGGAGAAACGAAGTCGGAAAGGTTAAGTCCCACGTGACTAACCGTTGCAGCAGAATTGGAGGATCCAAAATCCTCCCCGATACTCCGAAAATCCAAAAGAAAAAGAAAGTGAAAGGCCTACAGATGCAAAATAAAATCAAATTTTTGGTCCCATTTGACCGATCGTCGTGGTAAAATCTAGAAGGCTAGGCTCCTCGGGTTTAGAAATGAAACCCAATCCCCAGAAAGCAAGCAAGCGTTTGAGATCTTCATCAAAGGGGTCGAGATCAAGCAGTTGAAATAATCAAGGCCGCAAAACCAACCACCGTTTCAAACTAAAAAATTGTTCTTTTTTTGAAAATAGGAAACAGGTGCAACTCAAAAACAATCGTGCAAAAAGCAGGCGCAACCAAAAATTGCGCAAGGGCTAGAAGGAGCTCTGCAACATTGACTCCAAAAAGGGAAGTTTCCCCCAAAAAATCCTTTCCCTCACTCACACATCCTTTGAACATAAAATGAAAATAAATAAAATAAAATAAAAAAGAGAAGAAAAGAGAAAGAAAAAGAAGAAATGATGTTGAAAATGATTCAAGCCTAAAGTAGCATAGGGTCCCCAATCCCTAGCTAAACCTTTTCCAACCAGAGGATATTCCATTCCTTATTTGATGCCACCATAGGGTCCCACTCCCTAGCAGACACCAGCATTAATCTGGTGATCTTTTTCTGACAACAGCATAACCTATTGATCTCTCCCTGACACTGGCATAACCCAGTGATCTCTTTTTCTGGCAACAGCATAACCTGTTGACCTTTTCAGACACTAGCACAACATGGTGATCTTTTTCTGACAACAGCATAACCTGTTGATCTTTTCCTGACACTGGCATAACCCAGTGATCTCTTTTCCTAGAAACAGCATAACCTGTTGACCTTTGCAGACACCAGCATAACCTGGTGATCTTTTCCTGACAACAGCATAACCTGTTGATCTTTTCCTGACACTGGCATAACCCAGTGATCTCTTTTTCTGGCAACAGCATAACCTGTTGACCTTTGCAGACACCAGCATAACCTGGTGATCTTTTCCTGACAACAGCATAACCTGTTGATCTTTTCCTGACACTGGCATAACCCAGTGATCTCTTTTCCCCGGCAACAGCATAACCTGTTGACCTTTCCAGACACCAGCATAACCTGGTGATCTTTTCCTGACAACAGCATAACATGTTGATCATTTCCTGACACTGGCATAACTCAATGATCTCTTTTCCCCGGCAACAGCATAACCTATTGACCTTTCCAAACACCAGCATAACCTGGTGATCTTTTCCTGATAACAGCATAACCTGTTGATCTTTTCCTGACACTGGCATAACCCAGTGATCTCTTTTCCCCAGCAACAGCATAACCTATTGACCTTTCCAAACACCAGCATAACCTGGTGATCTTTTCCTGACAACAGCATAACATGTTGATCATTTCCTGACATTGGCATAACCCAGTGATCTCTTTTTCCTGACAACGGCATAACCTGTTGATATTTTCCTGACACTGGCATAGCCCAATGATATCTTTTTCTGGCAATAACATAACATGTTGACCTTTCCAGACGCCAGCATAACCTGGTGATCTTTTCCTGACAACAGCATAACTTGTTGATCTTCTCCAGACATCGGCATAACCCGGTAATCTCTCTCCCGGCAATAGCATAACCTGTTGACCTTTTCCCAGACATCAGCACAACCTGGTGATCTCTTTCTTGAAAACAGCATAACATGTTGATCCTTCCCCAGACGCCGACATAACCTGGTGATCTTTTCTTGACAACAGCATAACCTGTCGATCTTTTCCAACATAGGGTCTCCAATCCCTAGTTGATTTTACTTTAGGCATAGGGTATCCACCCCCTAGTCTACATTCACTCTGGGTACACCGTTCCCGACTTTTCATTGCTTTCAATAATACAATAGCATAGACTTCGTTAAAATAACTCACGAAATTTTCCTAGTGAAAACTGGGGCAGAAAACTTCGTTCATTTTTTTTGATTTGGCACAGGTTACAGTTTAGGACGATGGATTCGAGGCGACCAAAAGAAGAAGTTTCAATCCTGAATAAAAGAAAGGAATAAAAAGAGAAAGCAAACCTAAAGTATGGAAATGGAAAAGACATGGACTGCTCCAGACGAGATTGGAATCATCTGTTCCTCCTTAATTCAGAAGACGAGAAGGTGAAACCAACATCTACATCTAACAAGCATCAAGATCCAGGTCAGAGTCGGAAAATAACTAGCCAAGACTCAAGACCAAGCTTTAGAGCATACAGATAGGAATCTTGTAACTAGTAGCTGATAGGCTTAGCTAGTCTTTTTCATTTTGTTATCTTGGTGTAATAAGGAGCTTAGAAGAAGTAACAGCAGCAACAGCCACAGTGAAATCACGGTTACCCGGTAGTCCCAGCTACCAAAACCTCCAGAAGTACACTGACATGATTCCTTTATACCCAAGGATATGTAGGCAACCTTTGAAGCAAGGTTCGGTCAAACTTTTCAAAAGCGCTTCGCATGGAGTATTTGAACAGGTAAAAGTTGTTCATGACTGCTCACTTTGTCTTTGCCTGAAACCCTTCGCGTTTCCGAGCAAAGAGGGGCAGCTGTGAGCATGTAATTTTTCCCCTATTAGATACTCCTACAAATTTGATAAATAATTCAATTTTATGGAATTTTATTAAACTAAAATATTTTTTGTGAATTATTTTCACTGTGTGATCATAAATCATCTTTTAAAATTTATAATAATAACAAAACATTTTAAAAATTTTATTTATCTTGCATAATTAGGTTTTTAGTTTAATACAATACTTAATTGCCTAATTCAATCACTTTATTAGGAAAATTACAAAATTTGTTCTTTAAATAATTATGAGTATTAAAATTAATAGTTTCACTTTAATTTACTCATTAATAAATCTATAATTAGATGAAATTAGGTCAAAATTATTTTTTATTAATTAGAAAGATTTAATTAGGTTGATTAATTAACCTAAGTGTTCCAAAGACCAAAAAATAGGACCTGGGCCAATGCACCCAGGCCCAAAACTCCTTTCTCACTACTCAATACACTCCAGCCCAAACCCCATTACCCGGCCAGCCCCATATGTTATCCAAACGACCCTGTTTTGTCCCCTCCAATCCCAGCCATTGGATCGATTTGATCCAACGGCTCCCAAACTCCCCACCTCTAACTATATAAGTGTCCGAACGGATTCCTACCCCCTACAAAACTCCCCACTCTCCCGTCTCTCTCCCTAGATCAAACCCTAGCCTCTCTCAAATACTCACCGTCTCCGCCGTCCGTAAATCGCCTCACTGGCGGCGGAACTCCACCAAACAACCCTAAAATTTCACAAAACACTCCTCCCCTTCCCCTCAATCACCTCCTACCCATGATTTCCCCAAAAACCCCACCAAAATTTCCCAATCAGAGATCTAAAAACCGAAAACCCTAGAAATCTTCTACCTGGCCGTCTTCGAGAAAATCAACGACTCAAACTCACTTGAGTCAATAGCTATCGACCAAAGCTATTGATTCATGTGGGTATGGACCATTTTCAAACCCTACTGAAGTCTGGCCAAAGGTCTGGCGAGTCATCGAATCCAGTCAAACCCATCCTAGCTAACGGGTACCCTCCCTCTCCTATATTCTTGATTGTTTATGTGCTGAAATTAGTCGTTTAGGTTTAGTTTTAGATTTTTTTTTACTTACTGATTTTTAGGCTAATTAATTTAGGTTTCATATGTTTTCATTTCTCTTTTGTTAAATGCTGTTTTTGAATTTAGTTATAGGATTACTTGTTGACTCTTTGCATGACTTAACTGATTTAGTATTTATTTTAGGTTTTCAGATCTCTTCGTGACCGTTTGTTTTTCTTTCTTAAGAAAAGTTTAAGTGTTAATTGATTATCACTTTAGTATAAACCTGCATGTTAGATCTATTTGAAATGGTAATTTAGATTAACCTTAATTTTATTACTTAAGTCCCAACTAATTAGTCTAGGTTTCCGAATTTAGTCACTTCTATGCATGATTTAATTGTTGTTTAGATATCTACCTGTTTCTGAATGATTAGTTCTGGTTTGCTGTTAATTGTGTATTAGTTTAGGATTTCCTGAGTTTTCTGGATTTTATCTAATTCGGAAATGGTAATCTTTGTGTATTTATTTTCAATTTAGTTTGTTGTTAAGTCTTCTGGTCCTAAGAAAATCAATTTAGGTTCATATACCCCTTTTTCCTCTGTCTTCCCTAATTTTTTAGATATTAAAATTAGTCAACTGATTTCAACCTTTGTCCTAATCATGCATGTGTTAGATCTTTCTAAAATGGTGATTGCCTAAACTAATTAGTCTAAGGTTCATATACAATCGCCTTAATTAATTACTGATTTTAGTTTAGTTGTACGTTAACCTAATTTTGACTCTTAGGTCAGATTTGCACCTATACTGTCCTAAAGACTGCAGGTTAGCCATTCACCTGATTTAATTGAGTAAATAGTTATGGGTGAGTTAATTAGGGTTCTGATTTTGGTTAATTAATAGAAAGTTAATTGTACATGAGTAGTTAAGCCTAAGCTTAAGTTGAAACCAAATACTAAGTCATAATTTAAAAGTAATCAATTAAGCCTAATAGATTCCCTATTTGCACTTAATGAAATCATTTGAACTAATCTAAATCCTAAAATAAATTCAATTAAGATTTAACAAATTATCTTAGATGCCTAAGCCTCCAGCTTCTTCATTAGTCTTAATCACTCAATTGGGATAAAATTAGTCAACAATAATAAATGACCTAACCTTTAATACTAAAAGGGTAATTACAAGGGTATAGAAGGGTAGTTTGGGTACTTCAAATTGAAGAATCTTGGTTGTAGCAGCTCAAGAAGCTTTTAGAATTAGGATAAATATCAGAATACAATAAAAAAAAGCATAAAAATCAGATTTCCTAAGGTAAAAGCAGTAATTTTAAGGGGTAAAAGGGGGCTGAAAACAAGAGAACCTTATAGAAAAGGGTACAGATGTCCTAGTTGTTACAATAGGATAGGAATAGACAGTTGTACCTGTACTATTTTCAGATTTTAGGATAGGGTATATTCCTTATAGATGCCTTCCTTAGGCTCCCTATATATAGACCAGGCCATTCTGAAAATACAAGGACTCCACCACAGATTTTGAGACTATTACCACAGATCTTGAGATAGATTTTTACACAAGAAAATTACAGAAAATTTACACACACTCACACACTAGAATACTGCTCTGAAAATACACCATTATCCTGAAAAACTGAAAAACACTAAAAATAGGAAAAAATACCATAAATGGATACACAAACCTCATGAAACATGGTTCTGGTTCAGTTTCTGGTATTCTGAAAAACTGATTCTTAGTTGCTGATTTTTCTAAAAATGTTCATCTGGTCTATAATTTTTGAGTCAAGAATTCTTGGGTTTCTTTGCTTATTTTCCTGGGTTTTCTCTTGGGGCTGGTTGTTGGTCCTTGTTGTTGTGTTAGGTTTCCGTTCTTCTGGTTTTCTAGACATTTACTTGGTCACTTCTTTGTTGTTATTTTCAATTTCAAGGTATGTAACTTTTCTACCTTAAATAGAAATTAATTTTCAGCTCAAAAATCTGTGTGTGGTTGATGTTGAAGTTTGTCCTCTTTTGTTTAAATTTTCATGTCAATTTCAAAGTCATTTTGAGCTGATACACTATGTGTTAGTATGACCTTGAATGTCTGTTAGTTCTAGTAATAAAAATCTGAATTATTTTGCTCTTGACTATGCTTGTACGCACACTTATGAGTTCCAATCAAGGTTATAAAAATTCTTCCTTAAAACAACATGAAGGGGAAGTGAATCTGACCTTCTAATGGTTAGATTCACCCCCTATAACAATGCATAAACTTTCTTTTTTTTGTGTGTGTTTTAAAAAGCTGCAGGTGTTGGTCCTACAAGCTAGCAAAAAGGATGTTTGGGATTATACTTAGAAGCAGTAGTTTTGTTTTTTTTTTCTGAGTTTTTCTATTTTTTGTAAAGATATAGATTTTGTAGGTATTTTTTGCAGTCAATGATCATATAAAACCTTGCCTTAAAGCTACATCTTCTGTTCATGTAATGGACTGGATTATTATTATGTTGAATGTCCCGTCATTTTACTCCTTTAAGATCGAATATAGAAAATGGACCCGGACTTGTAACAATGGCCCAATGAGCCTGAATGAGTCTGGACCCTGGGCCATTGGGCCTGGAGTATAAGGTCCCTAAGCATTTTATCTTAGATTGTTGATATTTTAAAACTTTGAAATATCATTCAAAGTGGTGTATGGTTATTGAGTCCATTGAAATCTACGTTTGTGCGGCCCAGCAGTAGGTTATATACCTGAAGCCAAATCAGGCCATCTTTTACTTTATTGGGCCTATGTAAGGCTAGACACAGCCTCACAATTGCATACAATTGTTTCATTAATTAACTAAACAAAAAATATTCAATCTGTTTATATGTATTTCCTTAACGTCGTAATTGAAATTGTATTTTTATCCTGAATGATTTGTTTCCTTTACATAATGTGTTAGATGCAATGTTTACTTGTCTCTCCTCCCCAGTAACTGAACACAGGGCTGGCACAAAATGCTAGTCATTAAATTGGGCCAGAATTAGCAAATGGCCCAAATCCTCATATATTAGACTAGCAAACTTAGTAGAGGAGTAGGAGTTTGGGTTCCACAATGACCTACGTGAGAGAGAGAGAGCTTCCTTGGTGAATTAAGTCAACTCTTGATGCTCTAGTGTCACATTAGAACCATGGTACTCAAAAGGTCAAAACATGGTGTTGTTGATAATTGATTTGTGTTGAGGGTAATTGTTAGTCCCAATTGATGCATGATTGATCCACCTTAGGCCAGCTGAAATATCCTTTTTTTAGTGGAGGTGGGAATTATCTTATTTGTTTGAGGACAAGAAAAATCTTAAGTTTGGGGGAGTTGATAAGTAGGGATTTTAACCTATTATTTGCTCTCTTTTACTTGTGTTTTAGGCCAAAATTGTGTGAAGGTATTACCAGAAACTAATGAAATATGCTTGCTTGCAGGAATTGTTAAAAATGAGCCAAAGGAGCCATAATCAACTCATAAAGGAGTCAAAAGTTGAACAAAAACCAAGGCTGGGAAAAGAGATCTGGAGCGCGGACCGCACAAAGATTGTGCGGCCGTGAAGGCCATGATGCGGCCGCGATCATAATACGAAGTCCGCATAAGGGAGATTCAGAGAGTGTGACTTTTGGGCTAAGAGATGAGCATGGAACGCACCAGAAATGTAAAGCCGCGAAAGTCCCTGTGCAGCCACGATTGAAATTACACGAACCGCGATGACTGAGGTTTAGAGAGTTTACAACTTGAGCAAACGAGAGAAGTGTGGTCCACACCAGAATTGTACTGCCGTGGAAGTCCCTTGTGTGGATGCGATCCAAATTTTGTATTCCGCAAAATGAAGAATCAGAGAGTTGATTTCAAGCTGAACTCAAGCAAGTGTGGATCGCATCACTTTTATGCGGCCGCTAATCTGGAGCGCGGTCGCACTTGGAATTATGCGGTTCGTGAAATCTCAGCTCAACCCAGATCTAAAAGAGAGGAACGAGGACCGCGGTCAGAATTATGCGGCTCTGAAATCAAGAGTGCGGCCGCACTTAGAATTATGCGGCCGCACAACCTCCGCATGGGCATTTTTGTCAGATATTTTCAGCTTAGTATAAATATAACTTTTTGTAATTTTTAGGTTATGTTATGTATTGTGCGGCTGGGTTTTCTGTTTTGGGAAATTTTGTACTAGATTCACTTCTTAACATTAGATTTTCATTCCTTAATTTCATATTATGGATTTTATCTTCATTTCATCTTTAATTTCTGTTATTTCCATGAGTAGCTAAGCCCAGTTTGGGTATTTAATGGGTATTTGATTTTAGGGCTTGAATATGTATGGGTTAGTGATATTTAGCCTATTTCTTGCTAGAACTATAGAACTAATGGTTGCAAACACTGATTCATGCCTTTATGACTTAGTCTCTACTTGAGAAAGAGGGACTAAGTCTAGAAAAACTAGGCTAAGAAGGAATTGGGATGAACTCAAGAAATTGATAGCCCCAATTAAAGGGTTAAACCTAGAGATAGTAATACCTGACTTGAGCTAATGTCACTTGAATTGCATAAATATCCATTTGGACTTGAGAAAGCTAAATTGGGCAAAATCACTCAAACTACCGAGAGGTATAGAGTGAGTACTCGGGTGTGATAGCTATATTACAATCCCAACTAATCAAGTTTGTCCTAGAACTTTGCTACCCGTTAGGTATCCACCTAGGTAGAAGTCACTACCCTATTTTCTTTAAACACTTGAAAAACAACAACAAAAATAGTGTCCTTAGTTTCAATTATTGCATACAATAGCGTAAAGTTAGAAGTAGAATCAAACCCAAACTTGTGAAAGTGTAATTAGACTCAAAACTCGCATTTATCTCAGATATAAACCTAACCCCAAACAATTAACTCCATGTGGATTCGATCCCTACCTAGTTGGGTTAAAACTGCATCGACCACCCTCGCTACTCAATAGTAGTGTAGGCTTGGACCCGATCAACTACCTGGAGTATTGCTGAAACCCAAGGAATTGTATGCCAAAGATTAGATGAAACACGGTCTTCGACGCTAAAGAAACACCTGAGACTCTATTTCTTTTGTGTTTCCCATTTGATGCTTTATTCCTTTCCTTATAAGGGATTTTTTTTAAACCCGTTTTGCTTCTGTCTGCGTTTCCCTTTCTTTCCCGCTTTCCCTTTTCTTTTAGTTCCAGTGGCTTTGCCCCTTCTTTAAATTAGACTAGTTTCTTCTTTTTTGTTTTGTTTTGTTTTATTAATTTGTTCCCTTTTTGGGGGGGTAAATTACTTAATTACTCTCTTTTTTTGTATGAGGAGTATTACATTCTCCCCACCTTATGAAATTCAGTCACCGAATTTAGCTCAGGTACGTACCTGTAGATTGAAATAAATGAGGATACTTGACTCACATATCATCTTCCATTTCCTAAGTAGCTTCTTCAACTGTATGATTTCTCCATAGGACTTTCACAAATAAAATTTCCTTTAATCGTAGCTTCCTTACTTGCCTATCAACAATAGCCGTCGGCTCCTCCTCGTAAGACAGCTTCTCATCAATCGGTATAGTAGGTACTTCAAGCACCTGAGATGAGTCTGATATACATTTTCTTAGCATTGAGACATGAAACACTAATGAATAAAAGACAACTCAGGAGGAACACTTTATCCTCAATTGTGAACACTAAATCTCTTCTTCTCTTATCAGCATAAGACTTTTGTGTACTTTGAGCTGCAAGTAATCTCTGTCTGATCAATTGGACTTTGTCCATAGCTTCTTATACTAGGTCGGGTCCCAATAAGTTAGTCTCACCAGCTTCAAACCATCCGATAGGAGAACGGCATCTTCTACCATACAATGCTTCGTACGGTGCCATTTGAATACTGGACTGGAAGCTATTGTTGTAATCAAATTCAAATAAAGGTAGATAAGCGTCCCAACTACCTCCAAACTCCAGAATGAAAGCTCTCAACATATCCTCTAAGATCTGTATAGTACGTTAAGACTGCCCGTCTGTCTGTGGATGAAATGTATTGCTAAGATCTACTCGTGTACCCAATGCTTCTTGAAAAGATTTCCAAAAGTGTGAGGTAAATTGTGATCCTCTATCAGAGATGATGGATATTGGAACTCCGTGAAGTCGGACAATTTCGTTCATAAATATCTGTGAATAGCTCACTCCGCCATATGTAGTCTTCACTGGAAAAAAGTGTGTTATTTTCGTCAGTCAATCTACAATCACCCATACACCATACAGAGTCATAACCTCTAAGGGCTCGTGGTAGCCCGGTGACAAAATCCATAGTAATTCTTTCCCATTTCTACTCTGGAATCTCAATTTTTTGTAACAGTCCTGCGGGTCGCTGATGCTCAGCCTTGACCTGCTGACAAGTCAAACAACTAGAAACCAAGTTAGAAACATCCTTCTTCATACCTTCCCACCAATAAAATTGCTTTAGGTCATGATACATTTTTGTGGACTAGGATGTATAGTGTATCTAGAGTTGTGGGCTTCTTCAAGAATAGCATGTCTCAACCCATCTATGCCTGTTACACATAGCATGTCACCCAATCAAATAACACCATCACTTCCAACAATCATATCCTTTCTTTTACCAGCTAAGGCTTCATCTATGTATTTGCATAATCGCCCATCCTCATATTAGTGGCCTTAATGCGCTCAACTAATGAAGACTTAGCCTGAGCACAATCCAACAATGCCTCTGAATTTTCGACATTAAATTTGGTACATGTATCTTCTAGTCTCTGAATATCTTTGGCCAAAAGTCTCTTTGCAGAAGCTATATGTGCCAAACTCCCCATAGATTTTCTGCTTAATGCATCAGCCACCATATTGGCTTTTTCAAGATAATACAATATAGAACAATCATAGTCTTTGAATAGTTCCATCCACCGACGCTGTCGAAGATTCAGATCTCTCTGCTGAAAGATATACTTCATACTTTTATGGTCAGTATAAATCTCACAAGTTTCGCTGTATAGATAATTCCTCCAAAGTTTTAGAGCAAATACCACTGCAGCCATCTACAAATCATGTGTATGATAGTTTTGCTCGTGCTTTTTCAATTGTCTTGAAGCATAAGCTTTAACGCGACCATTTTGCATGAGAACACATCCTAATCACACCCTCGATGCGTCATAGAACACTGTAAATTCTCCAGAACCTGATGGTAAGGCTAATATTGGTGCAGTTGTCAGACACGTTTTGAGTTTCTGAAAGCTCTGCTCACATTCCTCCGTCCACTAAAACTTTGCATTTTTTGTGTTAGCTTAGTTAGTGGCGCTGCTATTCTAGAAAAATCCTGCACAAAATGCCTGTAATAGCCTGCTAAGCCTAAAAATCTATGAATCTCTGTAGGAGAAGTAGGTCTGGCCATTTCTGCACAGCTTCTATCTTCTTAGAATCTACCATAATTCCATCTTTGGATACAACATGCCCTAGAAATGATACTGAGTCTAGCCAAAATTCACACTTTGAGAACTTAGCATAAAGCCGATGTTCTTGAAATGTCTGCAACACAGTCCTGAGATGATCCTCGTTTTCTCCTTGGCTATGAGAATGTATCAAAATATGATCAATAAATACTATGACAAATCTATCCAAAAACAGTTTGAACACTCTATTCATTAAATCCATGAATGCAGTTGGAGCATTAGTCAGTCCGAAAGGCATCACAAGAAACTTATAGTGCCCGTATCGAGTTATAAAAGTAGTCTTGGAAATATCTTCATCTTTGATTCTAAGTTGATGATAACCAGAATGGAGGTCAATCTTTGAAAAGTGGGCAGCTCCTTGTAACTGATCAAACATGTCATCTATACGAGGCAAAGGATATTTTCTGCGTATTGTTATCTTGTTCAACTGCCTGTAGTCAATGCATATTCCCAGGGATCCGTCTTTCTTCTTTACGAACAGAACTGGTGCACCCCATGGAGATATACTCAGTCTGATAAAACCCTAATCTAACAAATCATTCAGCTGTTGTTTTAGCTCCTTCAACTCTGCCGGTGCCATCTGATATGGCGGTATTGATATGGGTTGTGTGTCAGGTGGAAAATTAATACCAAAATCTATTTCTCGTACTGGAGGAAATCCTGGTAAATCCTCAGGAAATACATCATAAAATTCTCTCACTATTGGTACATTTTCTATACAAATTGTTTCCTTTCTTGTGTCATTTACAATAGCTATGAGACCCAAGCAACCTTTCTTCAGCAGTTGTTGAGCCTTCATAAAAGATACAACTTTGCAATTCTTTGGAACCTAACCCCCTTTTATAATAAAACTAGGTTCATTTGGTATCTCAAACTTGACTATCTTTGCATGACAATAGACGATAGCATAGCAAGAAGATAACCAATCCATTCCCATCAGCATGTCAAAGTCAATCATATCAAGTACAATAAGGTCAGATAGAGTATCTCTACCCTCAACCCGAATGTGACAAGCACGATACATGTATTCAGCTAATAGAAACTCTCCAACAGAAGTAGCAACTAGATTAGGGTCATTCAATAGCTCAGGTTGTCTACTAAACCTCAAATCAAAGTACGAGGACACATAGGAGTGAGTAGATCCCGGATCGATAAACGCAAATGCATCAAATGAACAAACAGAAAGAATACATGTAACCACAACATTTGAGGCCTGAGCATCCTGTCTAGTAAATGCAAATACTCTCGCCTGACCTCTACCAGCATTCCCTTATCCTTGATTCACAGCAGCACGGTCTCAAGTACCTCGACCTCTATTTCATGTACCTGTGGCACCTGGAGTATTACGAGTAATCTGAGTAGGTGCAACTGACTGAATAGAATCCTAGTTGAAATTCCTCAGAGGCTGAGGGAAATCCCTCAAGTAATGTCCCAAATGGCCACACCGAAAGCACTCTCCAATTAGAACACAACACTGGCCCAAATATGATCTACCACAGGTCTGGCAGACTAGAGTAGTGGCATATATCTGCCTAGAATTACGATGTCCAGATGATGACGGTCCCCTAGTACCCTGTATGTAATGTGGTCTGTATGTGGATTGTGATGACAAGTGTGTCCCTGTCTGAGAACCCTATTTTTGTTGTCCCTGATTTCCTGCTCTTCTATTTTCACTAAAACGGCCATTGAAAGACCCTATTGTCTTGGCCTTCTTACGTAAATCACTAGTTGCACGCTCATCACGTCCCTTGTTTTAAATCTTTCTAGCAAGGTCCACTGCAGCAGAGCAGGATAAAGTCTTCATCTGTGGGGCTACTACAATGTATAGACGACCAACCAATCCATCAACAAACCTCTAAACTCGAGCTTCATCGGTAGGCACTAATTAACGAGCATATCTAGCCAGCTTACAAAACTTGTTGTTATATGTTGACACATCCATATCTGGAGTCTGAACCAATCTCTCAAAGTCTCTAGCATATTTTTGCATCAAGCTGTCTGGAAGAAAATGATCCATGAACAGCTTACTGAACTCATCCCATGTCAGTGGTGTCGTTCCTGCTGGCCTTCCTAGCAATACAGTTTCATACCATATGTTGGCCATATCCTCTAGTTTGTATGTTGCGAGTTCCATGGCTCTCTCACTTGAACATCCAAAAGCACGTAATGCCTTGAGTGTCCCATCCAAAAAACTTTGAGGATCTACTGAATTATCGGAACCTGTGAATTTTGGTGATTTCAATTCCAGGAACTCTTGTAGGGATACCTCCTTATTCCCGAAAGTGTGAGTCTGTGCAGGTGCTTGTGTTTGTAAAGTAGCCTGAGGAGCTGAACTTCCACCCTGAGTAGGCACCAATGCCTCTAACACATTCAATAACCTTGCCACTACGTCTACAGGTAAGGCAACAGTAGGTAAAACTGTTGGGACTGGTGGTGGAGCGTCCTGAACTCCCTACCCTTGCACTTGATCTGGCATAGCAGCTTGGGGTTGACCCATGTTCCCTACTTCAGGTTGAGGAGCAGTCTGTCTTCTAGTTTGATGAACCCCAACTTGAATGCCAACCAAGGTAGTACCACGTCCAGCAGATGAGGGTGTGCGTGTCCTAGCCATATGCGAAAGAAATACTCCAAAGTCAATCTCAAGTTATCTCAACGCACGATCAAAGAATGAAAGAAGGGAAAACATTCCTAGATGTTCAGTAGCCTCAACATCATAAGTGTGGGCGCCGACATACCCATGAACAACACTCTACTAAACATTGCTCCATGACTCGGGACTTAAATCCTAAGCTCTGATACCAACTTCGTCACGACCCAATTTAGGATCATGACCAGCACTTAGGAGTAATTGCCCTCAAGTAAGCCTCATCGGTATTTTACATAAAAACGGACAGAGTTTTCCCTGTTTTTGGGCTATCCAAAAAGTTTCTTGTCTCAAAAACAAGTAACAACTAACCAATATTCACCTAAATCAGTCACAATCTTCATCAACTAACTACAAACGGGTTTCCACCAATATTACCAACCCTCAACATAATAAAATCAAAACCAACTCTAAAAATATGGAAAGAACGTATAATACTAGTAACTAGTCCATGTCAACAATTGAATACTCACGACACTAAAAGGATGACTATGGAACAACTCTAAGAGTTCAAAGAAAAGACCATAACAATAAATAAAATCTCTGCCCACGCGAACAAGTGCGAGGCTCACCAAGAACTATCAACATGTGCGCTCTAATTAACGAAATCCTCGCCTGCGTCAACTGCTGTCTCTGTAAAAAAATTAGCGGGGAATGAGTCGCTACCTCAGGGAGTAATAACACTTAACCACAACCGTTTTTATTGGGGACAAGTCAGAAAATATGCTAGTTGTTGATACCCAATTTTTCCCAAAAAATATTTTTTTAAATTGCATATATTCCTTCAAAGTCATGCATTAATAGCAATTGATATTTTTTTATTATTTTCCTACATTTCTATTAATTTGTCCAGTATTTATTTCCAATAAATAATTATAAAATCGCATCACAAATGATTTTAAAAGCATTCCTTAATTTAATTTATTGTTTATGGTCCTAATTAAACCCAATTATTTCATAAATAGCCAAATTGGCATCTTTTGGCTATAATTGCAATAACTTTGCAATTATAGCCGAGCATATAATTTTGAACTATTTTTCAGCAGAAATTAGTCATTTGTACTTTTAAATACTAAATAATCATTTCAAACTATTTTTCAATGCATGAAATTTATTTTTATAATTATTAGCTATTTTGTAAATTATTTTAATTAATTTGAATTGGAGATTTAAGAAATAGCGTAATCTCATTTCAATTGTAGCCTAAGTTAAACCTGACCCCAACCCCAATACCCCAGGCCCAATACACTTAAATCCACCCGACCCAACTCCCCTTTTAATCTGGACCGTTGATCATTTTTAATCAACGGACCAGATCCCTTCTTGCCTTAATTAATCCTAAGACCCCCCCCCCCCCAAACCCTCATTCCCTCCTCTCATTTTTCCCTCTTCTTCTCTGCTGTTACACTCTTCTCTCATCTCTCAAACTCTCTCTGCTAAACCTAACCTATCACCGGCCGTCGACTTGCCGGTAACTATGGTGGTCTCACCACCATCCCAGCTCCCATGGCTCCCTCTGATGCCCGATTATTTCTCCCTTAAGGTCCTTGAAGGAACCAGAAGGCGGTTCACTCACCTCCCATGATTTTCATGTCATTCTCAGGCCACCATGGCCTTTCTGAGTAAGATCTTCCTATTTCGCTTTAACCTATGGGTTTCTAAGCCTATATCTTCATCTCTATGTTATTTTTTTCTAAAAACCCTAATCTCATCTCTTGAACTTCTCAGATCTATACAGATCTGAGATGGTTCAAACTTATTTTTACTTGTTTTATGAAGATTCTCCTGATTTTCGAAGTGGCTGTTCATTTTCCTAAACTAGGGTTTCCCGAAAATCCTTTTCTCTAAAATATTTTCTGATTTTAAGTGTTTAATCTCCTGTTCTTATGTGTTTTCGACTGATTATTTTGAGTTTACCTCAACCCTAACTAGTTTATGTTAAAACCCCAATTTTTGGACATTTTTCTTTGGATTCTGAGGTTGACCGTGTTACTTGTGCACTGTTTTCGATCTATGCTTTGATTCACATGATTTTCCTTTAGCTTAATTCGATGTCCTGTGATTTTTACCCTAGTATATCTTTATTAGAGTTTGTGATTCTACACTCGACTGATCCAGTATGTTTATGCTTGGCCTACTTGTTTATTCATGGAAACCTATCTTGTTTTCCTTAAAATAGGTATTATTTCGAGTCCTTGATTCACTGATTTTCTATGGTAATACCATATGTTGATTTCTGGTTATTTTCCTATTTTTCATAACTGTTAATTATTTCTTGCCTTATCTTTGATTAACCGTGAAATTTTCTGACTCTTACTAAGTGTTTCCTTAATTAAACTTTTTTGTACTTACCCCTAATTACCTATTATGTACCTAAGGCTACTTGATTTCCTTCTTTAATTATATGCCAGGCTCTTGACCGTTGGTTGATTACCCCTTAATTGGTGGAAACTTTGCTGATTTTATGTATGATTGAATCTGTAATTTACCCTAATTGCTACATAGTTGATTCTTTACCTTATTCTGTCTAGCTCTCAACTACTATATATACTCTCCTCCATTCTCACTTCTAAGACACTGACAATGAACTCAAAACACACGAACACATTAGTTCAAAAAGCTCTCTCTCATACTCCAAGCTTTTCTGCTCTCTTTCTTTCTTTGTTACTTACTTACTATTGTTCTGAATTAGCCGGCTGCAAGCTAAGGCTAATTATTGTGCTCTCCTATACTTCACTTTGTGTTTACTATCCCCTTACTAGTATGTTCTGATTTAAGTTCAAGTCCCAATACCAACATGTTTCTGTTACTGCTTCAGTTTATCATGTTTCTGTTACTGCTTCAGTCTATAGTTTTGTTGTTCAACATGTAATTGACATATCTACATCATTGTTCATCTAGCATATTATGTTATGCCCCTTTAGGATCAGTATGCTTATGAATATGTTACCCCCTTGTAGTATGTCCCAATATGATCTTCTCTATCTCATGTTTACATATTTTCTCGCATGAACCTTTCTTTGCACAGCAATTTGTATCCTAAGTTCTCTGATTCTGTGTTGATTCTGAATTTCATGTTGTGTTGATACCATTATCTATCCTCTAATCCCCATAAACCCCCTACAAGAACTTCTATGATCTTGTATACTATGTGCTCTATGTGTCCCCAATTCCCATCACCCCTGTATGAAGAACTGTGATTTGAATGTGTTGAATATGTTTGTGCTGTGATTAGTCTACTGTTTGTTAATTGTCCTACTCTTGTCAACAAACTGTTTTTTACTAAACAACTCTCATATTTTATAAAACTGTTTCAACTAAGTCTTTTCGAAACGCTGCATTTCCTATTAAAACCTTTTCAAAAATATGTCAAGCACTCTCACTCTACTCTTAGGTCCTTAGGTTCTGCCCCTCCAGTGTATGACTGCCTTGGGATTCCTATGAGATCCCTCTGAACTCTGGTGCACTGGGGCTGGCCCTTCCACACTGCACTTACTCAATTATGGTTATGAAATATGGGTATGAGCACTGCCCGGGATTCCTTGAGGTCCTTAGGGAACTCTGACACACTCGGATATGAGAAAGGCTATGAAACATTTGAGCACTTGAGGTTCCGGGAATCTGGGCCTGTTTTTCAGGCACCCTATAGTTTAACTTCTTCTTTTCCTTTATCTTTTTATGCAATTTACTCAGCTGGTCTGTAATAATTATTTGTAAAATGATATTGGGGATGGCTAGTGAAAAGGGGAGGGTAGCTATATATGTTGTCAATATCAAGGGGTAGAAACCATGCGTTAGGTTTACATTTCCTATATGTGCATTAGAATCCATGTTTAGGACCAATGCATTCTAAGCATGTCATGCATTAGGTATCATGTTTTAGGTTTACTGCTTCAGCATCTCATTTGACCCTATTTATCACTTAGAAATCCCGCTTCAGGGCTAAACAATAGCATCAACATAAAAAATGTTGCTCCTGCACATCCTGAAATTATGATGTAACTTCATGTGCATTTAGAAATCATGCTTTAGGAATTCTGCAACCATTCTGCATCTCTATGTGCATAGTAGATACCATGCTTAAGGATCTCGCCCAGTCACACTTAGTTAAACTACTGATGCATGAAAAAGGACATAAGACAATCTCATATTTAATCATCCTATTTTAAATAAACTGGTGATAATCCCTGTATTTTGCAACACCTAGAACAACGTGTTTTTAGGTAAAACAACTTCTGAACTATTTTTTTAACAATTCTGGTAATTATTATGCACAATCCCACGCTTAGGCAAGCCTAAGGAAATTAATCTTTTTAAAAACTGGAAGATTATTGCTTTGTGTTTACTGCTTAATGGTTAACAGGTTTTTTAACTCAATAGGCAAACTGATTAGGCCCTGTTTCTGTGTTTATAAAATTGAAGCTGCATATCTTCTGTGTTCTGATTTTCACTTAGACATCATGTTTTAGTATCCTTCTTAATAATACTGCCCTTGTTTGTGTTTGAGACGTGTTGCTTATGTGCATTATCAATGGAGGTAAATCTGAGCCTCTTAACTGCTTTGTCCTGTTTTATTTGTTCAAATCCGATCTGTTTTTGCCTGTCGCCTAGTATTTTCTCCTTTCAGCCTTAGGGGTCTATCTAGAACTGCCTATAGGTAGAGGTCCTAAGCCCCTCCAGGGCCATTAAGAAGGGACGGGTAACAGCACGCATAGAGATCGTTAAACAACACTCGTTTTAATAACCGCTAAGGGGAGGGGAAGGGTAGATATGGATATGATGACCGGTGTTCTAACGCAACGTGTAGACCCTCTTCTGAGGAGTGATTACCAGGCATTGTACTGATGTGATCCTATAGGATAAACGACCTAGGACCCCCTATCCCTTACATATGTGTGTTCATATCATAACTCTTTCAAAACTTTACTTGTGTGCTTGGACTGTAAATCTTTGAAAACCTTATATATGTGCTTAGACTTTGAATCTTTTAAACTTTAGCACATATGTGTGCTTAGACTGTGAATCCTCCTAAAATCTTTATTTGTTTACCTATATGTTTTATTTGCTTGTGTGCTACCTGTTTTAAAATTCACAAAGCTTGTTTGGTCGGGAACCACAGTTGTGGACTTTAAGGGGTGCCTAACACCGTTCCCTTGGAGTAATTTCAAGCCCTTACTCAATCTTTGGTTATTCAATTAGTATTATTGTGACCCTTAATAGGTGCCCTAACGCACCTTAAAATCGTTAGGTGGTGACTTTTCAATTCCTTATCCCTTTCCCAAAAGGAAATGAGTTGTCCCAATAATGTCGAATACCCTGACCGACCCGAAATGGGAGGAAAGAGGGGGGGCACGATAGCATGCCGACTCTGCTGGGGATTTATCTAGGCTTTTACCATTTCAAATGCTTTGTGAACTTGTCTTTACTTTGTTAATACTTGCGAGATTTCTCTTTCCCCCTTTTATGTGCCATTAATTGATTATCTCTTTCAAGTATTTATTCATTTCAGAATAAAAACTGACATGTTTCTTTTTGTTTTTCTTCGTAACTGCATTTTCCATTATAACTGTTGTATTTACCGCTTTCATAATGTGCAAATACATGACAACATGCTTTTATTGCTCATTTATTGTTTCATAACCATGCCCAACATCATATTCCACTCGTGTCTATTCAAATCCTATAGCAACGCTTGATGAGTGTTTGCGCCCTTCCATTTTATACCACCCCTAAATTCGGAAAGTCTTATTTGCGGTAAAACTAGTCGATCAGCGGTGCAGTCGACGGTTCCCGTGCCTTTCCCCCTCAAGTTGTCCGCTTGAGGGTACCAGTCTAAAACCCCATACAAATCTTACTTTGTTACATTGTGCATGCATCATGGTCAAACCTAGTCGTGTTAGCGTGTCATCCGCACAATAACCCTTTAAGACAGCCTTATCCAAAAGTCCACCGGGTTTTTCATAATCCCAACGGATGCAATCACGTTCTGTGCATTTATTTGGAGAACTAAAAGCTTACATGCTAATCATAAGTGTATAAATAGTCGATTCTGGCAGGGGTAAGGGTCTAACCTATCTATTTTGCAGAAAATGAGGCATGAAGTCCCCAGGTTCGGCATGGTCCAAAGAATACCACCACTATTGCTGGATTGGTGGGAAGACCTCCCACCCAGTGACAAATACCATGTGAAGAGGGTCCTCGGGAAATTTCCCTCTTTACTGGATATTTAATCAGACAACATGTTGATTGAAGCAGCCACTATGTTGTGGGACAGAGAAAGGTCTGTGTTCCGTTTTGGCAACATAGAAATGACCCCCCTCTTGGAGGAGATAGGGGGATTTGCGGTTTACCTTGGGACAGTCTAGGTTTGTTGGTACCGGAGAATCGTACTGCTAGGGGTTTCCTAAAAATGATGGGTTTAAAGAGGAACGATTGTTTAGAGTGCCTGAAAAAGTCCTACATACCTTTTGATTATCTCTATGAATGATATGGCCATAGCAAATCCTATCGTATCTTCCACGATGAGTTCTCTATTAATTCCTTGGGTCATATTCACCACAGGGTTTTTGTGTTCGTCGTTTGCTTCCTGGGTCTGATGGTGTTTCCAAGCAAAGGAGAACGGATTCACACTAAACTGGATATGGTAGCCAAAACCTTAATGGAACGGATCGAAGGGCAAATATATACTATAGTCCCTATGATCATAGCAAACATATACCGAGCCTTGGACCACTACCAGAAGGAGGCCAAACACTTTGAGGGTTGCAACCTGCTACTACAGGTTTGGTTATTGGAGCATCTCCAGAGAGGCCAATATCATCAGGAATTTCCACGAAGGGCGTGGAATGATCATATAGCCATCCACCACCCTAGGAGGATGACCTACATCCCTGATAGGTTTGCTCAACCGGAAAATTCTACAGAATGGGTGCAATTCTTTGATAATTTGACCGAGGACCAGGTTCAATGGATGTTCGAATGGTTCCCTACCAGCGAATCCATCATCAGATCGAGGGACAATCCGCACCTGGTGTTGATTGGTTTAAGGGGCATATATCCCTATGTTCCCATCAGGGTCATGAGACAGGAGGGTAGAAAGCAAGTTATACCACGAGTCTCCAAAATGAGTCATTAGAGGGCATATTTTCAGGACGACGATATCCCGTACAAATGTGAAGCTCAGCATATGTGGCATCTCAAGTTTATCGTAGAAAAGGACACCATCAAGCCCGATAGATACCACGGAGGGCATGTACGCTTCTACCTATCATGGTTGAAAGACAGCATAGCAGGGATAGTTGAGTCGGGCATCAGCAGAAACAGGGTCATAGACGAAGTGGCTGAGGCTCATGTGAAATACAGTAATCTGCGCAAAAGGCTTCGTGAGTCCGAGGCCGAGCATCTGTAGCAACACAAGACTAATATGGAACTGATCGATGAGTGTAAGAAAAGGGCCATCAAATCTAGTGAAAGGTTGGAATATTTGGAGCAGGGTCTGATGGAGCTAGAAACAAAGACAAGAAAAAGGGTCGCCGACTGCCAGAATGCTGAAGGAAACGAAGGAGGGAATCTAGCAAGGGTATACCTGCTGTTGGTCATGCACGACCTCGGGAACCTGATTGACAGAACCAAGAAGACCAATCCTAGGGAAGGTCCTTCAGGGACTAAGTAGTCTAGGTTTCCTTTTCATTGCTTTTACCAATGTAATAAGGCCAAATGCCATAAGTGACTTTATTTCCTGCTCATTATTTTAGTGTCGTTTTGGACTCGTCTATTTTACATTAATGAAATGAGGCATTTTGCATCTAAGTTCTCCAAAATCAACTTGTCGCTAGGCCTACCTTGGGCACAACGAGGCTCCCAAATTAGGACACGCTTTTATTCCCGCACTATGTGTTTAAATACGACAATATTTTCTCATGATCTTCACTGACTTGGCTGCTTTTTATTTTTGTTTTGTTTCTCTTTTGATTATTCCCCTCCCCAAAGGTTGGTTCGTGCATTCTGGCATCATCATCATATCACACAAGATCCAGGGGACCTCCTCCTCTTCCTAGTCCACTTAAAGTCAAAGGCAAAGGCAAAATGGAAATTTGGGCAACATCAGACAGGAAAACACAATGCCAGTGGAACGAACAGAATCTTTTGACAATCAAGGTACTCAAGTTCAGAATGATGCTATGTCACAACTCGAGTAAAGGTTGTTGAAACTCCAAGGGGAGCTTGAGCATGTCCGGAACTTGGCAAATTTATCCTTCTCACTCTGTGTCCTAGATGTCATTCAAAATCCCATACCTCCTCAGAACACCCCCAAACAAACAGAACCTTCCCACAACTCATCATCATACAAATCCACCGAAAAACAAATTATCCCACGACAGCACCAGCACAACACTTTCCACACTCCAATAAATACCCCGCTAATTATCCCTGAACCACAAGACTCCACAAGTGACCACCTCTATGCTCAAACACCAGGTCATCAGAACAACCCCATATACGTGAAGACTCTACCTCACTCCACCCAACACATTGCTTACACACCTGAATCCAGTGAGAAGGATATGCTCATTAAGAATTTGGCCGAGGAACTCAAGAAGTTGACTAGTCGAGTTCAGGGAGTTGAAGGAAGCAAGGGAGTCAAAGGGTTGAAATACAAAGATCTCTGCATATAGCCCCATGTTGAACTACCAGGGGGTTACAAACCTCCTAAGTTCAAAATGTTCGATGGTACAGGTGATCCCAGGGTCCATCTGAGGACCTATTGTGATAAATTGGTTGGAGTAGGAAGAGACGAGAAGATTCGCATGAAATTGTTCATGAGGAGCCTCACAGGAGATGCTTTATCTTGGTACATCAGCCAAAACCCTAAGAAGTGGTCCGACTGGGTAAGTATGGCATCAGACTTCATGGACCGATTCAAGTTCAATACGGAGAATGCACCAGACGTGTTCTACATCCAGAACCTCAAAAAGAAGCTCCTTAAACTTTCCGTGAATATGCCGCTCGTTGGAGATCTGAAGCAGCCAAGGTTAGGCCTGCCCTAGGGGAAGAACAAATGAACAAATTCTTTGTCCGGGCACAAGACCCGCAGTATTATGAGAGGTTAATGGTGATTGAAAACCACAAATTCTCTGACATCATCAAGCTGGTGAGAGAATCGAAGAAGGTATCAAGAGTGGAATGGTTACTAACTTTGAGGCCTACAAGCCACCAACAAAGCCTTGCAGTCTGGTGGTATATCCAAGAAGAAAGATGCAGGAACGGTAATGGTTTCACAGGGAACCAAATCCCCGTTGGTATACAGAACTTCCCCACTCACCTATCAAGCAGCCTCGCCCACCTATCAATCAGCACCTCCATCAACATATCAGCCATCTCCACCATCTACATATCAGCCTACTTCCCCCAGATACTCCTAACCAGCTCCTGTTTATCACACCTACAACTCTCAGCCATCTCACTTCCAATCACCCTCTGCTCGCTAAAATTTCCCGAGACCTCGACCCAACTTTGATCGCAGACCTCCTAAACAATACACTACCATTGTTGAACCTATCGACCAGTTGTATGAAAGATTAAAGGTTGGTGTTTATGTCACTCCTATCCCTGCTATAACCCCTGAAAATCCATCCCAATGGGTCAACCCAAATAAAACCTGTGCATACCATTCCGGCATGAAGGGGCATGCAATTGATGAATGTCGCTCACTGAAGAATAAGATCCGGTCTATGATCGATAACAAGCTCATCCAGGCAAAAGAATTTGCTCCCAATATTCGCAACAATCCGCTTCCGGACCATAAGGGTGTCAACATGATAGAGATAGAAGAAGATTGGGACCCAGAGGGGTCGATCGGGTTAATCATAGAAGGTGATAACCCAAAGAAGCTAGTAGTCACTCTTAATCCCATTATAGTCCAGATTCAGCCATCCGGAGACGTCGAGGTAACTGCGTCACTCCCATTCAAGTTTGAAACGGCACCACCTGCAAACACACATTTGCCGTTCGAGGTTGAAGTTATGCCGCATGCTAAGGTACCCATTCAATTTGAAGTGAAAGTAGATGCACCAATCACAATGACAGTGTCAACCACGCCATCCTTCAACGACAAGGCCGTACCGTGGGATTACACGGATGAAGTAAGAAGGAAAAGTAAAGTCAAGATAGAAGAAGCTGGTGTTGCACAGGGGATGACAAGGACCGGCAGGGTCTACACACCTAAACACTTGGCAGAGTCTAGCAAGAATGCTTCCAACAGGACACCCGTCATTGAGACAAGCCCAGATGATCTTTGGAGGAACCTGCAGGCCAGGGAATACTCAGTCATTGATCAGCTGAGCAAAACTCCAGCCCAGATATCCATTTTATCATTGCTGCATAATTCAAAGGCACACAGGAATGCTTTGATGAAGGTGTTGAACAAAGCATATGTGCCAAATAACATAACTAGTGGAGAAATGGCCAATATGGTAGGTCAAGTGCTGGAGAGTCACAAGATCACTTTCCACGAGGACGAGTTGCCGCCTGAAGGGCTAAGTCACAATAAATCACTTCACATCACTGTGCAATGCGAGGACTACTTCATCACCAGGATTCTGATCGACGGTGGATCCATCCTCAACATCTTTCCATTGACAACACTCAAGAAATTGGGCAAGGGACTGCACAAGATCAAATAAGGATCTATGAATGTAAAGTCTTTCGACGGTTCTTAAAGGTCTACCATCGGTGAAATCAGTCTTTGTCTGTAGATGGGACCTACATGGTTCGAAATTGAATTTTAGGTGATGGACATATCGGCATCCTATATTCTGTTGTTGGGACACCCATGGATACATGCCGCTGGGAGATGTGGAATAAACATTGAATCAAGTAGTGAAATTTGAATGGAACCACCAGGAAGTAATCATCCACGTAGACGGAAGCAACCCTATCTATGGTCGCCAGACCATCCCGGTGATTGAAGGTGGAAGAAGGCTGGGTGGAGAAACCTACCACCACATTGAATGGGTCAATGCAGTGGATAAAGACAAATGGTGGAACAGTAGGATCGAAAGCATACTGAACTGGAGTGGATACGAGCCTGGCAGAGGACTCGGGAAAAATCTTCAGGGGATTTCCAAACCAATACAGTTGAAGCACCATGGCACCACTTTTGGGCTAGGATACAAATACACTTGGCATGATTATGAAGACCGGTCTCCACCGTGGCGTGGTCCCTACTATGCATTGGAACAGCCTATACCACATTTGGAGCAGACTTTCCGGCAAGCTGATATCATATGGGGGTCAGAAGAAGAAGAAACTCTAGCAGCTTTGAAGGATCTATTCTTGGAAGATAGTGATGTGGATTGTTGTGTTATTGTTGAGGAGGAGGAGAAGGAAGGCCCTACCATCCAAGCTGTGAGTAAGGGATCATTCCTCAGGAATTGGACTGTCAGACCATCCAGGGCCCGACGAGTCCTGGGGTAGCAAGGCTGAACAAGCATTATTTATTTTATTTTGCTAATGATTTCCTTTTCCGTATTTCCATTTTTTGAATTTTCCAATAAAATCTCCAATGTTCCAAAACATTCAAAAATCACTTTTATGTTTCAATGAATCTTTATTCATTTATTATCATTTTCTCTCATTATTTTATCTTACAGCATTACTATTTCCTGTCTTGACGAACCAATGACTGTGACATGCAATGAGGCAACGCAACAAAAGGACAATGATTCAGAGGAAGAAGATACCATACCCGATGAAATTATCAGAGAAATTGAGGATTTTGAAAAAAGACCTAAGTCTAATCTGGACGAAACCGAGATAGTCAACCTGGGAGATTCAGAAATTGTCAAGGGAACTCGCATCAGCATTCATCTATCGCCATCATAGAAAGTGGAATATACACAATTCTTGAAATAATATGAAGACATATTTGCATGGTCGTACGATGACATGACTGGTCTAAGTACATCCATTGTGGCTCACAAGTTACCAACCAATCCAATGTGCCCGTCGGTAAAGCAGAGGCTCAGAAAATTCAAGCCTGATATGAGTCTGAAAATCAAAGAGGAAGTTACCAAGAAAATAAACGCCAAGATTCTCAGGGTAGTTGAATATCCAAAATGGTTAGCCAACATCGTGCCAGTACCCAAGAAAGATGGAAAGGTCAGAGTTTGTGTCGACTACCGGGATCTCAATCGGGTCAGTCCGAAGGATGATTTTCCTCTCCCGAACATACACATCTTGATTGACGATTGTGCAAAGCATGAACTTCAATCGTTCATGGATTGTTTTGCTAGTTACCACCATATTTGGATGGACGAGGAAGACGCTGAGAAGACAACTTTCACCACGCCGTGGGGAGTCTACTGTTATAAGATGATGACGTTCAGCCTAAAGAATGCTGGGGCCACCTATATGAGAGCTATGACCACCATATTCCATGATATGATACTAAAGAAATTGAGGTGTATGTGGATGATGTCATCATCAAGTCCAAAAGATCCACCGATCATACAGTAAATTTGAGAAAGTTCTTCAATAGGCTGCGAAAGTACAACTTGAAATTAAACCCCGGGAAGTGTGCGTTCGGGGTTCCTGCTGGGAAATTGCTTGGGTTCATCGTCAGCCGCCGAAGAATAGAACTGGATCCATCAAAGGTTAAATCCATCCAAGAATTTCCACTACCAAAGAACAAGAAAGATGTGATGAGTTTCCCGGGACGCCTTAACTACATCAGCCGATTCATAGCCCAATCCATAGTTATATATGAACCAATCTTCAAGATGTTGAAGAAAGATGTTGCGACCGAATGGACCGATGATTTTTAGAAAGCTTTCGACAGAATCAAGGAATATTTGTTAACATCTCCAGTCTTGGTCCCGCCAGAGCCAGGTAGACCCTTGCTACTCTACCTTGCGGTATTAGATGGAGCTTTTGGTTGCGTTCTGGGGCAGCACGACGAGACATGAAGAAAGGAACAAGCTATTTATTATCTGAGTAAAAAGTTCACTCCACATAAGGCATGGTATTATCTACTAAAACGTACCTGATGTGCTCTAACGTGGGTAGCCCAGAAGCTAAGGCATTACTTCTGTGCCTACACAACGTATCTCATATCAAGGATGGATCCCTTGAAATATATCTTTCAGAAGGCCATTCCAACTGGCAAACTGGCCAAATGGAAAATCCTGCTGAGTGAGTTCGACCTTGTCTATGTGACTCATAAAGCAGTCAAGGGGCAAGACTGGTAGATCATCTTGCCGAGAATCCTGTGGGAGGAGAATACGAACCCTTGAAAACGTATTTTCCCGATGAAGAAGTGTCATTCATAGGGGAGGACATTGTAGAATCCTATGATGGGTGGATAATGTTATTCAACGGAGCAGCTAATTTCAAAGGAGTTGGCATTGGAGTTGTCCTGATATCGAAAACAGATCAACACTGCCCGGTATCTGCCAAACTCAGATTTCCCTGCACCAATAATATGGCAGAACATGAGGCCTGCATCTTAGGGCTCAATATGGACATTGGCATGAATATCCAGGAGTTGCTAGAAATTGGTGACTCGGATCTGCTAATACACCAAGTACAAGGAGAATGGGCTACCAAGAATTCCAAGATATTTCCATATCTGCACCATGTGTAAGAATTGAGGAAAATGTTCACAAAGACAGAATTTCGGCACGTCCCCAGAGTTCAGAACGAGTTTGCCGATGCATTGGCCACCCTATCATCCATGATACAACACCCAGATAAGAACTTCATTGATCCTATTCCAGTGAAGATCCATAACCAGCCGGCATATTGTGCCCATGTTGAAGAAGAAGCAGATGGAAGACCATGGTTCCACGACATCAGGGAATACTTGTCAAAGGGAGAGTACCCAGAGCTTGCAAATCACACTCAGAAATGCACGCTCCGGAGATTGTCCAATAATTTTTTTCTCATCAGAGGAAACTTGTACAGAAAGACTCCTGACTTGGGATTATTAAGATGTGTCGATGCAAAGGAAGCCTCCAGACTACTTGAAGAGATACATGCTGGGACCTGTGGCCCACACATGAATGGTTTTATCTTAGCAAAGAAAACACTCAGAGTCGGTTACTTCTGCATGACCATGGAAACATACTGCATCCAATATGTCTAGAAATGCTATCAGTGTCAGGTGCATGCAGATATGATAAAGGTACCCCCAAATGAGCTCAATGCAACAAGCTCACCTTGGTCGTTTGTCGCCTGGGGAATGGACGTTATTGGACCAATCGAGCCGACAGCCTCAAATGGCCACAGGTTCATCCTAGTAGCTATTGATTACTTTACCAAATGGGTCGAAGCGGCATCAAACAAAGCAGTGACTAAGAAATTCGTGGCAGACTTTGTTCGTGACCGTATCATTTGTTGGTTCGGGGTTCCAGAGTCAATCATCACCGACAATGGATCCAATCTCAACAGTGGTCTGATGAAAGCTATGTGCGAGACTTTTAAAATCAAGCTCCACAGCCTATAGTCCACAGATGAATGAAGCTGTGGAAGCCACCAACAAGAACATCAAAAATATATTGAGAAAGATGATAGAAAAGCATAAAAAGTGGGATGAAAAATTATCATTCGCCTTACTGGGATACCGTACCACAGTCCGCACATCAACTGGGGCAACTCCTTATTTACTGGTTTATGGTACGGAAGTTGTTATTCCTGCCGAAGTGGAGATCCCTTCCTTAAGAATGATACAAAAAGTTGAGCTCAGCGACACAGAATGGATAAAAGGCCGCTACGAGCAGTTAGCCTTCATATATGGGAAAATGAAGAATGCAATATATCATGGTCAACTTTATCATAATAGAATGTCCAGAGCCTTCAACAAGAGAGTCAAGCCAAGACAATTCACACCGGGGCAGCTGGTGTTAAAGAAAATTTTTCCACATCAAAACAAAGCCAAAGGGAAATTTTCTCCCAACTGGCAAGGTCCGTATATGGTTCACCGAGTATTGACAGGAGGAGCTCTCATACTTGTAGAAATGGACGGAGAAGTTCGTCCAAAGCCAATCAATTCAGATGCAGTCAAATGATATTATGTGTAACTTTCTATGCTTTTCTTCAATAATGTAAATTGACCTACACCTTACCTGATTCCTGTTTAAGAGGGGATATGTAGGCAGCCCTATGGGTTCGGTCATAATTCAATAAAAATCTCATTTCCCCCGCAATTGGAAACTGGGGCAGAATTTTGAGGAGGACCCTCAAAATTCTGAAGCAAGTTCAGCCGATAGCAGCATGTACAACAGTCAGAATCATCAACCATCAAACTGGGGCAGAATTTTGAGGAGGACCCTCAAAATTCCGTAGCATGAGTGGTTGCAATGTCTTGAACCATGTCACGGTCACCGGTTCATCTAAATTTCTTGAAATATATTTTTTACTATGTCTTTATAAAATCATGCACATTTTCAAAATATAGCTCTGTTTAGCAAACGCTACCCCAATGACGCAAACAGAATCATCAGACCAAGAAGAGCGAAGCAAGTAAAGCCAACGGAGACACGGATCAACTCCCCCATCTACAAAACTCACGATTTTTCTTTGGGATGCAGGAACAAAGAACGAACATGTTCAAAATCATAATCCTCGAAACCATCGCACTTGCCGACATTTGCTATCAACACGAACAAACAATGCTTCGTAGTCACAATGCTCACAACAATCACAATATCAAAGCCTGCTGCCAGCTAAGAAATTCTTTTGTCATTTACTATTTAATCTTCTGCATAAGGCTAAGTTCTGCCTTCATTTTGCATAAGGCTAATATCTGCCTTCATTTGCATAAGGCTAATCTTGGCCTTCATCTTGCATGGGACTAAGCTCTGTATCGCATTCTGCATGAGGTTAAGCTCTATCTCCATTTGCATAAGGCTAATATCTGCCTTCCTATCTGCATGAGGTTAAGCTACCTTCATCTGCATAAGGCTAATCTCTGTCTTCCATCTTGCATAGGGCTAATCTCTGCCTTCTCTTACAAAAGGATAATCTCTGCCTTCATTCTGCATAAGGCTAATATTTTCCTTCCACATCTCTGCATGAGACTAAGCTCTGTCTCCATACTTGCATGAGGCTAAGCTCTGCCTCCAATTTTCTTTTCACCGAGACTAAGTGCTGTCTCTCGAGCATTATTCACTTCGCTTCTCTTTCGGACTAAGCTCTGCCCTCCATTTCCCAAGACTAAGCTTGCCTTGTGGAAGTCACATTACTGAATTTCATGGGCTAAAATATCACCAACCTGTCCAAAGGCGTCATAGTCTAACGTCATCATCCTCATAGACGGAAGACACCATGCCATGTCCTGAGGATCTCTCTCAATTTGCATTATCATTATTCAAAGGCGTCATAGTTCGGAGGCACAATATTCATAGCCCGAGAACATCATTCCATGGCCTGCGAATCTCTCATCAAACAATTCATGGCCCAGAACATCATGGTCTGAGGACGTCATCCCTAACCGTCCGAAGACAGCTTTCATAGTCCAGCGGGAGCCTGCATCATGTTTAAATTTATGCACTATATGCACTTGCGGTATTCTTATTTGCAGGTAACCCGGCAATCGACAGCTACCCCGCAGGAGCGATCCCGCTCCAATTTCTCCCAGCCATATCAAACCTAACCTCTTCCTTAGAACTGTTCATTCATCTAGCCCTAGATGTTGAGTCCATCATTGTGATGATTTCACCGGTATACTTCGCCGATGGATCCGGAACTACATGCGGCCTGATTCCTATAAAACCAGGGATATGTAGGAAGCTCAGAAGCTAGGGTGCGGCCTAAAGCTCTCCAAACCGTTTCGCTCGGTCAAATTGGCCATCATGTCTTTACCCGTCAAACTCTTTCATCCTTTCCAGGTAAAGAGGGGTAGCTGTTGATACCCAATTTTTCCCAAAAAATATTTTTTTTAAATTGCATATATTCCTTCCTATGCATGAAATTCATTTTTATAATTATTAGCTATTTTATAAATTATGTTAATTAATTTGAATTGGATATTCAACAAATAGCCTAATCTCATTTCAATTGTAGCCTAAGTTAAACCTGACCCCAACCCCAATTAAAACAACCCAAACCCCAGGCTCAATCCACTTAAATCCACCCGACCCAACTCCCCTTTTAATCTGGACCGTTGATCATTTTAAATAAACGGTCCAGATACCTTCTTGCCTTAATTAATCCTAAGACTCCCCCCCCCCCCAAACCCTCATTCCCTCCTCTTATTTTTCCCTCTTCTTCTCCGTCGTTACACTCTCCTCTCATCTCTCAAACTCTCTATGCTAAACCTAACCTCTCACCGGCCATCGACTTGCCGGTAACTATGGTGGTCTCACCACCATCACAGCTCCCATGGCTCCCTCTTATGCCAGATTATTGCTGCCTTAAGGTCCTTGAAGGAACCAGAAGGTGGTTCACTCACCTCTCATGGTTTTCATGTCATTCTCAGGCCACCATGGCCTTTCTGAGTAAGATCTTCCTATTTCGCTTTAAACCTATGGGTTTCTAAGCCTATATCTTCATCTCTATGTTATTTTTTCTAAAAACCCTAATCTCATCTCTTGAACTTCTCAGATCTGTACAGATCTGAGATGGTTCAAACTTATTTTTACTTGTTTCATGAAGATTCTCTAGATTTTCCAAGTGGCTTTTCATTTTTCTAAACTAGGGTTTTCCGAAAATCCTTTTCTCTAAAATATTTTCTGATTTTAAGTGTTTAATCTCCTGTTCTTATGTGTTTTCGACTGATTATGTTGAGTTTACCTCAACCCTAACTAGTTTATGCTAAAACCCTAATTTTGGACATTTTTGTTTGGATTTTGAGGTTGACCGTGTTACTTGTGCACTGTTTTCGATCTATGCTTTGATTCTCATGATTTTCCTTTAGCTTAATTCGATGTCCTGTGATTTTTACCCTAGTATATCTTTATTAGGGTTTGTGATTCTACTCTCGACTGATCCAGTATATTTATGCTTAGCCTACTTAGTTATTCATGGAAACCTATGTTGTTTTCCTTAAAATCAGTATTATTTCGAGTCCTTGATTCAGTGATTTGCTATGGTAATACTTGTATGCTGATTTCTGGTTATTTTCCTATTTTTCATAACTATTAATTATTTCTTGTCTTATCTTTGATTAACAGTGAAATTTGTTGACTCTTACTAAGTGTTTCCTTAATTAAACTCTTTTTTACTTACCCCTAATTACCTACTATGTACCTAAGGTTACTTTATTTCCTTCTTTAATTATTTTCCATGCTCTTGACCGTTGATTGATTACCCCTTAATTGGTGGAAACTTGGCTGATTTTATGTATGATTGAATCTGCAATTTTCCCTAATTGCTACATAGTTGATTCTTTACCTTATTCTGTCTATCTCTCAACTGCTATATATACTCTCCTCCATTCTCACTTCTAAGACACTGACACTGAACTCAAAACACACGAACACATTAGTTCAAAAAGCTCTCTCTCATACTCCAAGCTTTTATGCTCTCTTTCTTTCTTTGTTACTTACTTACTACTGTTCTGAATTAGCCGGCTGAAATCCAAGGATAATTATTGTGCTCTCTTATCCTTCACTTTGTGTTTACTATCCCCTTACTGGTATGTTCTGATTTCAATTCAAGTCCCAAACCAACATGTTTCTGTTACTGCTTCAGTTTATCATGTTTTTGATCTGTTTCTATCTATGGTTTTGTTGTTCAACATGTAATTGAAATGTCTACACCATTGTTCATCTAGCATATTATGTTATGCCCCTTTAGGATCAGTATGCTTCTGAATACGTTACCCCTTTGTAGTATGTCCCAATATGATATGCTCTATCTCATATTTACCTATTTTCTAGCATGAACCTTTCTTTTCAAAGCAATTTGTATCCTAAGTTCTCTGATTCTGTGTTGATTCTGAAATTCATGCTGTGTTGATACCATTAGCTATCCCCTAATCCCCATAAACCCCCTACAAGAACTTATATGATCTTGTATACTATGTGCTCTATGTGTCCCCAATTCCCATCACCCATGTATGAAGGACTGTGATTTGAATGTGCTGAATCTGTTTGTGGTGTGATCAGTCTACTGTTTGTTAATTGTCCTACTCTTGTCAACAAACTATTTTTTACTAAACAACTCTCCTAATTTATAAAATTGTTTCAAATAAGTCTTTTCCAAACACTGCCTTTCCTATTAAAACCTTTTCAAAACTATGTCAATCACTCTCACTCAACTCTTAGGTCCTTATGTTCTACCCCTCCAGTGTATGACTGCCTTGGGATTCCTATGAGATCCCTCTGAACTCTGGTGCACTAGGGCTGGCCCTTCTACACTGCACTTACTCAATTATGGTTATGAAATATGGGTGTGAGCACTGCCCGGGATCCCTTGAGAGCCTTAGGGAACTCTGACACACCCGTATATGAGAAAGGCTATGAAACATTTGAGCACTTGACGTTCTGAGAATCTGGGCCTGTTTTTCAGGCTCCCTATAGTTTAACTTCTTCTTTTCCTTTATCTATTTATGTAATTTAATCAGCTGGTCTTCAATAATTATTTGTAAACAGATATTGGGGATGGCTAGTGAAAAGGGGAGGGTAGCTATATATGTTTTCAATATCAAGGGGTAGAAACCATGCTTTAGGTTTACATTTCATATATGTGCATTAGAATCCATGTTTAGGACCAATACATTCTAAGCATGTCATGCATTAGATATCATGTTTTAGGTTTACTGCTTCAGCATCACATTTGACCCTATTTATCGCTTAGAAATCCCTCTTCAGGACTAAACTATAGCATCAACATAAAAAATGTTGCTCACACATCCTGAAATTATGCTGTAACTTCCTGTGCATTTAGAAATCATGATTTAGGAATTCTGCAACCATTCTGCATCTCTATGTGCATAGTAGATACCATGCTTTAGGATCTCGCCCAGTTACACTTAGTTAAACTACTGATGCATGAAAAAGGACATAAGACAGTCTCATATTTGATCATCCTATTTTAAATAAGCTGGTGATAATCCCTGTATTTTGCAACACCTAGAACAGTATGGTTTTAGGTAAAACAACTTCTGAACTATTTTTTTAACAATTCCGGTAATTATTATGCACAATCACACGCTTAGGCAAGCCTTAGGTAATTAATCTCTTTAAAAACTTGAAGACTATTGCTTTGTGCTTACTACTTAATGGTTAACAGGTTTTAACTCAATAGGCAAACTGATTAGGCCTTGCTTCTGTGTTTATAAAATTGAAGCTTCATTTCTTCTGTGTTCTGATTTTCACTTAAACATCATGTTTTAGGATCTTGCTTAATAATATTTCCCTTGTTTGTGTTTGAGACGTGTTGCTTATGTGCATTATCTATGGAGGTAAATCTGAGCCTCTTAACTGCCTTTTCCTGTTTTATATGTTCAAATCATATATGTTCTTGTCTGTCGCTTAGTATTTTCTCCTTTCAACCTTAGGGGTCTGTCTAGAACTGCCTATAGGTAAAGGTCCTAAATTCCTCCAGGGCCATTAAGAAGGGACGGGTAATAGCACACATAGAGATCGTTAAACAACACTCGCTTTAATAACCGCTAAGGGGTGGGGAAGGGTAGATACGGATATGATGACCGATGCGCTAATGCAACGTGTAGCCCCTCTTCTGAGGAGTGATTACTGGGCATTGTACCGATGTGATCATATTGGATAAACATACCTAGGACCCCCCTATCCCTTACATATGTGTGTTTAGATCATAACTCTTTCAAAACATTACTTGTGTGCTTGGACTGTAAATATTTCAAAACCTTATATATGTGCTTAGACTTTGAATCTTTTAAACTTTAGCACATATGTGTGCTTAGACTGTGAATCCTCCCAAAATCTTTATTTGTTTACCTATATGTTTTATTTTCTTATGTGCTACTTGTTTTAAAATTCACAAAGCTTGTTTGGCCGTTAACCACAGTTGTGGACTTTAAGGGGTGCCTAACAGCTTCCCCTTGGAGTAATTTCAAGCCCTTACCCAATCTCTGATTATTCAATTAGTGTTATTGTGACCCTTAATAGGTGCCCTAACGCACCTTAAAATCGTTAGGTGGAGACTCTTCAATTCCTTATCCCTTTCCCAAAAGGAAACGAGTTGTTCCAATAATGTCGAATACCCTGACCGACCCGAAAGGGGAGGAAAGAGGGGGGAGGGCGACACTAGTATATTAAACAGAAAGTATCATAAAGATACCCTTTCAGAAACAATAAATAATTCTCAGTCTCGTCATGTTTTCATGTAATATAATTAAATCAATAATTCAGTAATAAGCTCGGTAGACACTGTATAATATCAATATTCATATTTGGGAGGTTTCAATGAACGGATAATGTAATCATTATAACTGTGGACTTCTTCGTAAGAAGTCAAATATAACGGTAGTCCCTAATCGAGGGAAATCAGCAACGGTATGCTAGTTCTACCTTCCCACTAGCGAGGGCTGTGACGGTAATCGGTAATTACAAGGTGCACCAGGTCTAACGAACCCGTCGTTAGCTACGGGATCCTTTAATGTCTACTCTCATTTATACTTGTCTCTGTAATCCGTATATACTCGTAGAAATATTTTAAAACAATATAGGGCATTCCGGTTCTTATTAAATCATATATTTTTATTTCGATAACAGTAAATTCAAGTAACGGTAAAACATATCTAGTGACAACAAGAATATTTAAAACAATGGTAATCATGTCAAATAACTATTTTGGTATCATATCAAGTAAAAGACTTGTCCCATATGCAACTCAAAATAATCGGTAATATATTCATATCAAAAATCATGTTTAAATCATGCAAGTTATGAAAACACAAATTGCGGTAAGGTTACTACTCACAGTACTCGTGCCGAAATACCAAATGCTTCACCTCGAGCAATTCGTAAAACTTACTCCGATCAATCTATAATTACATAATATCGGTCACATGTTAATTTTTTTGTTTTAGCTAATTCATAGCTAATTTAGTATATCCAATTCTTGGACTTCATGTTTGACTCTTAATTCGTCAAATTATACTTACTCACGCTATCGGTAGTTGAGAATACTTAAAAATCTATTAAATATAACCTATTCATATGATATACCCAGTTAATTCACGGAAAAGTCTCATGAATTTCTCCCAATTTCCTTAGCTTTATCTTTCAAATTCTTAATCCAATTTTAAAATTATATCTACTCAGCCCTATCAGAATTATGTATATAAAATTCCATTGTCTTAAAAGACAAAGAAATACATATAACTACGCGGAGTGTATTGCTGAAACCTAAAAAATTGTATGCCAAAGATTAGATGAAACACGATCTTCGACGCTAAAGAAACACCCGAGACTCTCTTTCTTTTGTTATTGCCATTCGACGCTTTCTTCCTTTCTTTCTAAGGGATTTTTTTTTCTTAAACCCGTTTTGCTTCTGTCTGCGTTTCCCTTTCTTTCCCTTTTCCCTTTTCTTTTAGTTCCAGTGGCATTGCCCCTTCTTTAAATTTGACTAGGTTTCTTCTTTTTTGTTTTGTTTTGTTTTATTAATTTGTTCCCTTTTTTGTTTATTTGTTATTTTTTGGGGGTAAATTACTTAATTACTCTTTTTTTTGTATGAGGAGTATTACACGACAGTGATTTTATATGGTGTTTGTGAATATATTTTAAAGTAGTTTATGATATTTTACAGTGGTGAGTTGTTGTGGCGCTTTATTTTTTACTATTTCTTAGCGTTTCTTCTTCTTTTTCTTATTTGCAAAATTAATTTGTTAGATTTATTGTTATTTTGAAAAATTGATGATTGGGGTTTGTTGTTGATGATATTTGGAGGTTATGTTTCAAATTTGAGCTCATTTAGAGTATATTTTAGGTATTAAATCATATAGTGAATTGTTAAAATTCGAATAACATATTTTTGTTTCTGTGCAACTAGCACTTCATGCCTATTTGGCCTTAAGTGAATGAAAACGTTGGTTGCACTTCAAACCTTTTGGCCTTAAGTGCATCTAAAGTATAATTTTCACTTCAGACTTATTAGCCTTAGGTGTAGGAAAACGTTTGTTGCACTTCAGACTTTTTGCGAAGTACAATTTTTTACTTCAGGCTTATTGGCTTAAGTGTAGGAAAACGTTTGTTGCACTTAAGACCTTTTGGCCTTAAGTGCATCTGAAGTGCAACTTTTCACTTCAGACTTATTGGCCTTAAGTGCATGAAACCATTGGTTACACTTCAGACTTATTTGGCCTTAAGTGCTTCTGAAGTGCAATTTTTCACTTCAGACTAATTTTTTTTTTAACTTCAGACCTGATAAGTCTGAAGTTGATGGTAAAGCAGGTAGGCTTGCATTTTTTTTTCTTTTGCAAAGTGGGTATATGTTCAATTGTGACTCCGAAACAGGGTATAGATGAAAAAGCCCAAAACCAAGTATAGATGGAAAAGCTCCAAAAAAAACAGGGGGAGGTGTACGATAGCCACTATTTAGAGATGTCTTTACTCTTTAGTCACTGTTTAAAATGTATTTATTTTTTAGCCAGTGCTTAATAATCTTTTACCCGTCTGGACGAAAATACTATTAGATATGGGCGTTGTGTAAATATTAAGGATATGATATCCTTAACTTCATGAATGTTGTGTAAATATTAAGTACATGGTGTCCTTAACTTCATGAATGTTGTGTAAATATGAAGGACAATGTATCCTTAACTTCATGAATGTTGTGTAAATATTAAGGACAAAGTGTCCTGTATTTGCACTTTCCGTTATTAAACTTTAGGACATCATGTCTTTAACTTCATATGTACAGTGTAAATGTTAAGGACATGGCGTCCTTAACTTCATGTGTGCTAAATGTTAAGGACATAATGTCATTAACTTGTATTTGCACCTTCTGTTGTTAAACTTTAGGACTTCGTGTCCTTAACTTCATATGTACAGTGTAAATGTTAAGGACATGGTGTCCTTAAATTCATGTGTGCAATGTTAATGTTAAGGACATAGTGCCCTTAACTTTATGAGTGTTGGTAAATATTAAGGACATAGTGTCCTTAACTTCATGAATGTTGTGTAAATATTAAGGACAAAGTGTCATGTATTTGCACTTTTCGTTATTAAACTTTAGGACATCATGTCCTTAACTTCATATGAGCAATGTAAATGTTAAGGACATGGCGTCCTTAACTTCATGTGTGCAGTGTAAATATTAAGGACACCATGTCCTTAATATTTGCACAACACTCATGAAGAAAGGGTAAAAACGTCTTTTTATATTAATTTTAATAGAGTAGTGATTATTTTTGCTCAGCATTAAAAATACTGAATAAAAAATAAATATCATATTAAAAAATAGCTATCCCGCGCCATTTCTACAAAAAACACGGTATGCCAATCTATAGGAACTCTTTACTCGATATGCCTAACTATAGACATAGGCACTTGGGCTTCGGCGTAACAGTATTGGGTACTTGGGCTTTGGCGCACAGTATTGGGAGATCTGATCTATTATTTAATTATTGTCCCCGTTTTAAAAAGGGAAACTACCAGTTATGTCCCTTATAAGTAACTTATTATAAAAATTGATCAATTCATAAGATATTACTAATATTAGTAGTCAATTAATTATTTGTAGCAAAAAAGATCAAAATTTTGCTTTCTTTTGAGTGGGTGTTATTAGAATAGATTGGGCACATCTTAAGGAGCTCGAATCTCAGCTTTGGGATGATTTGGTGAATTTTTAAGTGATTGAATTGAAAATTCGAAGTAGAAGATGAATATGAAAAAAATGATGAGTGTATTACACTGTGTATCATTTGTGTATCACATATGTATCATATTTGTATAAAATGGATACATGTGTGTGAGATACATGCGTGATACATGTTTGATACATGTGTCGCAGAAGAATTTTTTGAACTCGATTTTAACTACGAATTTTGATATCAAATCAGTCCAAATGACCTCTAATCTTCCTCAAATTTTGTATATTGACTCATCTATATGTTTTCAATGAATTTCAACCATAACCAATGAAAAACATCCGTTTTTGTTTAGATTTTTGGAATCTTGTATATATTATTTTTGTATTTCATCACTTTATTTGCTACCTCATCCATGAAAATTTCTTTCCGTCTTGCATCAAATATTGCTAATTACACTTAACATATGTAAGGAGATCTTTGCATGTGATTTTTGGAGAGAAAGAATCATATTTATTCGAGATTTCAATTTTTATATGTGCTTGACTGTTATAAGTATATGATTAATAGCTAAAGGTTGGTAAGTTAGGACTTATTTGAGATATTTCTGTAAGATTCCCTTTTAAAAATTTGTATGGAAACCGCCTTCAGTACTGTGAAAAAAGATTCAGATTAAGATGCCCGCTCTAGATAGTTTATGCTATTACACACCTTTCTCTGGTAAATTTCATTCGTGGAGATGTAACCGGAGAATGGATGAGTAAATAGGCCAGTTCTATTTATATATTTTTTAAAGAATCCTACTTATGCAAAAGTTAGTAAAACGGAAACAAATATTAAATACAAGGCTCCCGCTATTCTTGAACATTTTTTGGGTTAATCTCTTACTAAAATGAATTTTTTACATGCTTGATCCTTTTTTAACTATTATTTATAAAAATAGCATTATCTATTGTTTATTTTATAAAGAGCACTTTTTCTCATTAATAGGATATTATAAAAATTAAGCTCAACATCTAATAACTTAACTGACTCACTAATCACGGGAAGTATTTTTTTTGTCCATCTCCATTCTTCCTTTACAACATTCATCTTCTTCATTCCATTTTTTTAAAATATGATGTTTATCGGAATGCCACCTAAATTAAGATGTATTGATTTATACGTCTTTTATACTCTGTATATCAAGTATCGCTTTAATTCAAAATGTATTTTTATGTATATAATCTTTGTATATTTATTTGTGAAGTGCCATCTTATTTTAAGGAATATTTTTAATGTATATTTCATATATATA
>ML339796.1:0-87456 GCA_005239505.1 Nicotiana paniculata | reverse complement strand
ATATATATATATATATATATATGTGTGTGTGTGTGTGTGTGTGTGTGTGTGTGTGTGTGAGTGAGATTTTAATTTTTTTTTAACCAATTGACACAAGATGCACGAGATATGCACGTACGACGCACACAGAAGCTAGTTTTATTAAATATACTTGAGACCGTTTATTAAGGTTTTTGTCACGACCCGAAATCTGCTAGTCGTGATGGAACCAACCTGCTAGGTAAGCCGACTAATAACTATCCAGTTTTAATAATGTTAATAAGTCAATTAAACAAAATAAATTATCACATTTCCCCAAGGACTGGTAGTACAAATCATGAGCTTCTACGAATAGAGTTTACAAAGATACAATGAAATAAATACATAGTCTGCCCGAACCAAGGAGGCAGCTACAACAGGGATGTTGGTACATCTTCAAGTCCCGTAATCATCGAGCACAGAATGCCAACAACCGACATCTGCACGCAATGTGCAGAAGTGTAGTATCAATACAACCGACCCCATGTACTGAGTAAGTAACAAACCTAACCTTAGGTTGAAAGCAGTAACGAGCTAACACTAGGTCAGGTCCAATACTAGTATTCTACAACAGTTCGCAATAGCGTAATACAAGTAATAAAAAGAGTGCCTCAGAAGTAAAATGTTCAACTCGCTCACAGTTCCAGAAAATAGACATGTTTTTCAAATATTTTAGTGAGAACTCAAATCTCTTGCCAAAACTGTCGAAATACAGGTAAGTTTGAAAACTATTATTTCTCCCAAGATCCTTTCAGCAATAAGTAAGATGATTCATTTTCTTTCCAAATAAAAAGTACAAAATACCTCTCTGAGCCCACACGTCAATGTGTACAATAAGTCATGGATGGCGTGATACTATATAACATGAGAAAAAATGCATCTCTATGCTTGTATGTCATGTGTGTATGCAAATGACATGTATCTCAATCCACAGTCGTTTATAGTCGACCGCACTCACTAGGGATGTTCAGACTCCGTAGGGGCTCCCACATCCCAAGCGCTAAGCACGGACAACTCGCGTGCTGCACGGACAACTCACGTGCCATAATACCAATATTTGGATCTGTACGGATAACTCACGTGTTGCACGAACAATTCACGTGCTATAATATCAATACCTGGATCTGCACATACAACTCACGTTCTATGGTATCAATATCCTCACAACCAGGCCCTAGGCCTTACTCAGTCATCAATCTCTCCAGTCTCACTCCCGGCTCACAGTGCCATGAAACTAGCCCGGTAACATGAATATGATGTACCAACAGTTAACAACTAAGACTGAGATATGATATGAATACATGAACATGACTGAGTACAAAATATCAATGAGATCTGTGAAATAACAGCAATAAACGACCACTACGGGTATCAACAATATCAGCATAAATTCTAAACATGAAATCTAGCATGATCGACAGCTCAATTACTTTATCACATGGTAAAACACAGATATCGATAAAATAGGGCCACTATACAAGGTCATGGGAAACATAGGGTCCCATTTCACAGGTTGCATGCCACACACTCGTCACCTAGCATCTGCATCACCTCAATACCATTCACATAACACCTAACTCTGGGTTTCATACCCTCAGCACTAAGTTTAAGAGTTACTTACCTCCATCAAGCCCAAAATCCTACTCCGCGATGACCTTGCCTCTCGACTCGGCCTCCAAATGCCTCGAATCTAGCCACAAACAATTTGATACAACCAACACGAGCTAAAGGAATCAATTCCATAAGAATATACTAAGCTTTAGGTCAAAAGCCAAAAAGTCAGCTCAAAAGTCGGGCCCCGGGCCCACATCTCGAAACCCGACAAAAGTCACAAAATTCGACAACTCATTCGATTATAAGACAACCCATACTAGTTTCACTCAAATCCAACCTCGAATCGGCTTCCAAGTCTCAAAAGTTCATTTTATGAAACCCCACCAATTTTCCCCAAATTTCATCCCAAATCACTAATCGAATGATGAATTCAATGATACATTCATGATTATTAGCCAAAACTGAGTTAGAATTACTTACCCAGATGATTTCCTTGAAAACTTCCTGAATAGTCGCCTCAAACCGAGCTTCCAAAGTCCAAGATGTGAAATAAAACCCTAGACCTTGCTTATATAGTGACCTCTTAACCTCCACTGCGCGGTCCGTGAAATTCTGCCGTGTCCGCGGCTCCTGAGCCACTCCCTTCCGCGGTCCGCATAAAACTCATTGCGACCGCACACTCCTCATAGCGGTCCGTGAAATTCCTATCGCGGTCATGGACCATTAGCCTTACCTTCCGCGGTCCGCGAAATTACCATCGCGGCTGCATAATACCTCAGCGGTCCGTGCCTATTTTTGTGCGGTCCGCACTTCCTACATCAGAGACCAGAGATCTGCAACTTCCAAGGCCAACTAATGACCCCATAACCACCCGAAACTCACCTGAGGCCCTCGGGACCTCAACCAGTCGTACCAACATATCCCATAACATCATTCAAACTTAGTCGAACCTACGAATCACTCAAAACAACACCAAACACCAAATTAACCTCATCTTTCAAGCTTAAGAACTCATAAACCTCTAAATTCCGCAAACGACGTCGAAACCAATCAAATCATCCCGGAATGAACTCAAAAACTCGCACACAAGTCAAATATGACACCACGAAACTATCCAACTCCCGGAATCACAATCTGAATCCGATATCTCAAAAAGTCAAACTTGGTCAAGCCTTTCCAGTCTGAAGCTTCTAGCTGAGAATCATTCTTCTCAATCAAATTCTGAATATCCTGAAACCAAAACCGACGATTCACATAAGTCATACTTCAACATACGGAGCTACTCATGCCCGAAAGTTACCGAGCGAAGTGCAAACAATCAAAACGATCGGTTGGATCGTTACATCCTCCCCCACTTAAACGTATGTTCGTCCTCGAACGTGCCGAGAGTTTTTCTTCAAACCATCAATCTGCCGCATAACCTTACCATGCACATACTCGGGGGTGATCCCACGTCACCCTATCCCATATAGGTCTGATAATATAACATAAATGGAATTTCCTAATTCAACTCGGCCGATATGCCTTAGAATCAAATTTCTACACCCGATATTTCTATAATATCATAATCTCACATCAACACACTGTATAATTCTGAACAAGTTGTATCCAGCCATAGTCACAACCTGTGCAACTTGTGCACCAATAAGAAACCAGCCAAGTATACTCAAACATAGAAAATGACTCAAGCGAGAGAACCGTCCCGCAAGCTCAACAAATACCGCCACGACGAGATGCTAAAACCCTACCACATGTTGTAGAACCATAACACACGAATCTAACACAAGGATCATATCCCAACATCATTTCGCTGCAATGCGCGACCCCATCCGAACACTGTTCCTCATGAAATACCTCAAGTCACATTGCTTAAAATCAACAACCACGCAAAATTTGACATCAAGTACTCAAAGTGCATCACCATAACCACGGAGAATCAGACGATACAATGCCACGCGAAACCCGAAATAACATAACTAATACGCCCTCAATCATGCAATACCCAATTACTCATCTCACTGAAATTCCACTATAAGACCATAATAGAACCGCACTATGTGTGCCCAAAACCAATGAATCACAACTTCTCGCAACATAGAAGAGTAACTCAGGACTCATTTCAGAACACGAATAAGCTTAGCAACAACTGAATAACACGTCCCTCAACAATAACATTATCGAGCCCATCAATCCAACTCGGTGTAGAATACACATCCCTGATTGGGCCTACCAATGGACCCCCAAATCGACTATGTCACCCATAAATAGATTAATAACCTTTCAAAAGTCCACAATAACTGAGTCACAACACACTATTACTTATCTAGCTACGACCACGACCTCACAACCTGCAACTATGAAACAATCTGCTCCTGAGAACTCCCAGTCTCCAAATTCATAGAACACACGTACCACCATATTTGATTCCAGCTCCACTACCAGAATGTCTACACATCTCTCATACGCGATCATCCCACAAGGAATACTTCTATAATCCTTCCGTGCCACATAGAAAAATTTGAACATCTGAAGTCGATCACCCAGGAGAGTGCCGCAGAACCAATTAAGCTTCCATAAATCAAAAACATCGCCCTTTCTGCCATCATATGCAAGAATAAAAAAATCTCAAAACCAATTCCGAGTTGCAAGCAACTACATGCTCGATTAGCCAATAACTTTCCATTTGATTTTAACCCGGAGAAATCACAATACGCAACATGATCCACACACCAATAGGAAGTATACATATCAGATCATGGTACAAACCATCAAGAACTTTCCAAAATCCATTTGCACTTAACCAAACCGTCAGGAATGAATACCTCTAACTCAACCAAGCTACGCAGGTCGCCAAACCCAAGAGCATTGCCACGATTTACATCTAGGAAATCACCACATCACCACCCAAAGAACCAATTTTACTCATTACCATGTCGATCCAACCTACTACCAAGCTTTCCTATTTCTCTGAGTTCCTTCTGAATTACCTTCAAACTGGTTCTTCTCCTTGCCATAGTACCACAATCCTCAACCAAAACTCACCACGCGAGACCCTGGCATAAAACATCACCACCCTAAGGCTCGTAAGCCGCTGAATGTTCTCTTAAGCACCCCAAAAGTACCACAACTAAAATACTTACTCTAAAGAGACCTTCTATGATTTAAGCTATTCTTTCCTTTTCCTGATACCGAAATGTATAATCTACAACGATATAGGAATACCACAAATCTTGGTGCCTTCCAATGTAAATCTCAGGTCCTAGCTATATACAAATCTTGAAAAATTAAATTGCTACATTAAATCTTGAATCCATTCAGACCATTCTCCAGAGTCTTCCACTCTGCTCAAATCTCAACTAAAGTGACCAGACGGACCGAACAACCTGTGCCCCATTTGCCAATAACAACCAAGGAAATAACCCATACTCCTAAGCAACCAGGTGAATCCCTACCTCGTGCACACTACATCCTTTACGAATAACAACTCAATCATTCAATGTTTCCCATATACTTACCAAACGTAATACAACTCGTATCAAGAAACTCCTTTACTCGCGTCATCCTCGATCTCAACCTCTACAAGTCATAGATGATTCAACAGTATACCTCAAACTGAAACCAATATAATACATAACCGTGCAATCAACTTATCAATAGCAGGATCCCCCACTTGGCTCAAAGCCATAGATCAAAACACACCATAACTCACAATGTCATACTCTATCACTGCCACCATACCGTAGTGAGATTCAACTAAATCTCTCCTGAGCTCCTATAACGCAAACCATCTAGTACCTTAAATTATCTGCAAATCTCGCATTCACCATTATAATAGTCTGGACAACTTCCAGAAGCAATCAAAAATCAAATTGCAACATATATCATTCACTAGTAAAAGAGAACTCACTACAAAACAACATAAGGATCACACACCCTCAGGACAGCCTGCAAGAGATAATCCCACCTGCTTTAGCCTCAAACTGATATCTCTCTATACTCTATCATAGTCATAACTATTACGCAATCACCTTATCTCCCTGATTATGAACTCATAACAAACATGAATATCTACTTCACTCCACAACTAGACTACATGAGAGGTCCTTTAACACACCCATAACTCGAGGCCATACACCAAATCCATACATAAGTCAAACACCCAATAGACCTTGTTACATCCCTATCAAACTCTCCTTGTCACATTTGAACACTCTGAACGCATCTCGCAATAAAATCATACTCACCACATAGTCATCCTGTCACAAAATCCCACCAATAAGGACAAGATGGACAAATAAGTCCCAAATGCACGTGCTCACACAATTGAAGTCTCGGTACTCAAGCCACAGACAAAACCCGGCCTAAAGTTCTTCATACTGGCCCATCACCAACATGTCGCGATCACATCTCGCACCTCAACCATGGATTCACAAGTCGTCGATGCACCACGGATATCGAGCGCTCATGTGCACATACGAATGTGTGGAAGAAATTCAAAGGATTACGCTTCAAGCTGAATCAATGTCGCACGATAAGGAAAGAAATATGGGAAGTAAATCCTAAATGCCATGTAGCCTCTCGAAGATAAGTATGGACGTCATCATACCGATCTGCAAGACTCTATTAGATACTTGCTCATTACTTGTAGAACCTATGAACCTAGGGCTCTATTAGATACTTGCTCATTACTTCTCATTACTTGTAGAACCTAGATACTTGCTCATTACCTAACCCAACCCGCTAGGTAAGCCAACTAATAACTATCTAGTTTCAATAATGTTAATAATTCAATTAAACAAAATAAATTATCTAAATCCATTACATTTCCCCAAGGACTGGTAGTACTAATCATGAGCTTCTACGAATAGAGTTTACAAAGCAATAATGAAATAAATACACAGTCTATTTAAAAAGTACATAAACAGAGTTTTATAATCTAAGGCTACCCCGAACCAAAGAGGCAGCTACAACAGGGACGCCGGTACATCTTCAAGTCCCGCAATCATCGAGCACAACAACATTAGCAACCGACATCTGCACGCAATGTGCAGAAGTGTAGTATCAGTACAACCGACCCCATGTACTGAGTAAGTAACAAACCTAACCTTAGGTTGAAAGCAGTGACGAGCTAACACTAGGTCAGGTCCAATATTAGTATTCTACAACAGTTCGCAATAGGGTAATACAAGTAATAAAAAGATTGCCTCAGAAGTAAAATGTTCAACTCGCTCACAGTTCCAGAAAATAGACATGTTTTTCAAATATCTTAGTGAGAACTGAAATCTCTTTCCAAAAGTGTCGAAATACAGGTAAGTTTAAGAACTATGATTTCTCCCAAAATCCTTTCAGTAATAAGTAAGATGATTCATTTTCTTTTCAAATAACAAGTTCAAAATACCTCTCATCGCCCACAATTCAATGTGTATAATAAGTCATGGATGACGTGATACTATATAACATAAGGAAAATGCATCTCTATGTCTGTATGCCATGTGTGCATGAAAATGCATGTATGACATGTGTGTATGCAAATGCCATGTATCTCGATCCACACTCGTTTATAGTCGGCCGCTCTCAATAGGGGTGTTCAGACTCCGGAGGGGATACCACAGCCCAATCGCTAAGATGGACAACTCACGTGTTGCACGGATAACTCACATGCCATACTATAAATATCTGGATCCGCACGGACAACTCACGTGCTATAATATCAATACCTTGATCCGCACGGACAACTCACGTTCTGCACGGAAAACTCACGTGTTGCATGGAAAACTCACGTGCTATGGTATCAATATCCTCACAACCAGTCCCTAGGCCTTACTCAGTCATCAATATCTCCAGTCTCACTCACGGCTCAAAGTGCCATGAAACTAGCCCGACAGCCAGAATATGATGTATCAACAGTTAACAACTGGGACTGCGATATGATATGAATGCATGAATAGGACTGAGTACAAAATAACAATGAAATCTGTGAAATAACAGCAAGAAACAACCACTACGGGTCTCAACAGTATCGGCATAAAGTCTAAACATGATATCTAGCATGATCGACAACTCAATTACTTTATTAAATGGTAAAACACATATATCGACAAAATAGGGCCACTATACTAGGTCATGGGAAACATAGGGTCCCATTTCACAGGGTGCACGCCACACACCCGTCACCTAGCATCTGCGTCACCTCAATACCAATCACATAAAACCTAACTCGAGGTTTCATACCCTCAACACTAAGTTTAGAAGAGTTACTTACCTCCATAAAGCCCAAAATCCTACTCCGCGATGACCTTGCCTCTCGAATCGGCCTCCAAAAGCCTCGAATATAGCCACAAACAATTCGATACAACCAACACGAGCTAAAGGAATCAATTCCATAAGAATATGCTAAGCTTTAGGTCAAAAGCCAAAAAGTCAGCTCAAAAGCCGGGCCTCGGGCCCACATCTCGAAACCCGACAAAAGTCGCAAAATCCGACAACTCATTCGATTATAAGACTACCTATACTAGTTTCACTCAAATCCAACCTCGAATCGGCTTCCAAATCTCAAAAGTTCATTTTATGAAACCCCACCAATTTTCCCCAAATTTCATCCCAAATCACTAATCGAATGATGAATTCAATGATATATTTATGATATATTCCTTGAAGTTTTGTAATTTTTCACACACAAACAAATATAAGGATACAAATATAGGTCATGGGAAACATAGGTTCCCATTTCACAGGGTGCACGCCCACACAACCGTAACCTAGCATTTGCGTCACCTCAATACCAATCACATAACACCTAACCCGGGGTTTTATACCCTCAGTACTAAGTTTAGAAGAGTTACTTACCTCCATCAAGCCCAAAATCCTACTCCGCGACGACCTTGCCTCTCGAATCAGCCTCCAAATGCCTCAAATCTAGCCACAAAAAATTCGATACAATCAACACGAGTTAAAGGAATTAATTCCATAAGAATATGCTAAGCTTTAGGTCAAAAGCCAAAAAGTTAGCTCAAAAGTCGGGCCCCGGGCCCACATCTCGAAACCCAACAAAAGTCACAAAATCCGACAACCCATTCGATTATAAGACTACCCATACTAGTTTCACTCAAATCCCACCTCGAATCGGCTTCCAAACCTCAAAAGTTCATTTTATGAAACTCCATCAATTTTCCCCAAATTTTATCCCAAATCACTAATCGAATGATGAATTCAATGATATATTCATGATTATTAGCCAAAACTGAACTAGAACTACTTACCCAGATGATTTCCTTGAAAAACTCCCGAAAAGTCGCCTCAAACCGAGCTCCCAAAGTCCAAGATGTGAAATAAAACCCTAGACCTCGCTTATATAGTGCCCTTTGAACCTCCACTGTGCGGTCCGCGAAATTCTGTTGCGTCCACGGCTCCTGAGCCACTCCCTTCCGCGGTCCGCATAAAACTCATTGCGGCCGCACACTCCTCATCATGGTCTGCCAACATCCTATCGCAGCCGCGGACCCTCAGCCTTACCTTCCGCAGTCATAAAATTACCATCGCGAGACGTATAATACCTCCGCGATCTGCGCCTATTTTTGTGCGGTCCACACTTCCTACACCAGAGACCAAAGATATGCAACTTCCAAGGCCAACTAATAACCCCATAACCACCCGAAACTCACTCGAGGCCTGCAGGACCTCAACTAATCGTACCAATATATCCCATAACATCATTCAAACTTTGTCGAACCTATGAATCACTTAAAACAACACCAAACACCAAATTAACCTCAGATTTCAAGCGTAAGAACTCATAAAACTCTAAATTCCGCAAACGACGTAAAAACCAATCAAATTATCCCGGATTGAACTCAAAATTCGCACACAAGTCAAATATGACAGCACAAAACTATTCCAACTCCCGGAATCACAATCTGAATCCGATATCTCAAAAAGTCAAACTTGATCAAGCATTTCCAATCTGAAGCTTCTAGCTGATAATCATTCTTCTCAATCAAATTCTTAATATCCTGAAACCAAAATCGATGGTTCACATAAGTCATACTTCAACATACGGATCTACTTATGCCCGAAAGTTACCAAACAAAGTGCAAATGCTCAAAACGACTGGTCGAGTCGTTACAGTTTTACTTTATGCCATTAATTTCGTTGTCGCCCTGGTTACACTATCATCTTTGTTAACTTGTACTGTTAATTTAGGTTTCACAAATGAGGAAAGTGGAGGAGGCATTGACGATTTAATAAGGTGACGATGTATGTTAATTAACCATGACTAAGATCTAAATGTCTATGTATAATCTTTCACGCAACTTTCACCAGAATATTTTTCTAAAGTAGATACTAAATCAGGTACTAAATATTTGTTTGTATCTAAGAGTTAGTGCATGTAATTTCCAACACAGAATGTAGAGCAAGAAACACGCCGCTAGCACAAACAAAGTATACAAACACATCTGGAAAACATTCATAGCACAACTCAATGATGCAGCAACGAGCAAAAAGTTTAGGACTCCAAATTGGTGGCTGGTTGAACCTCGCCACATTGCCAAGCCAAGCCGCCACAAAAAATGAGATACATACTGGCAGCATAGATCACGACCTGATTTCTTAGGATGGACTTAATTACTATGACGCGGAGATCTGCTCGGATCCCTGAAATTCCTTTGTCCTAACCCACTGTCATAAAAGGATCAAGATGATAATGAAATGCTCCTCCTAAGACTTAGATAAGAAACTTTCTTCTTGCTTTTTGATTGATCGATATAGTCTGATGATTTGTCCTTTGATGGTGGTGAAGGAATGTTGTTTACATCATTAGATGATGTTCCGGAAAAAAAAGAACTTCTTCATCTCTATGTGTGGATACTGCACATGAATCTGCACAAACAAACAAGTCCATGATATTTCAGAGGACATAGAGAATATTCTGCTAGATTATTTCAGAGTTTACAGAGATATTGGAACAACGTCAGACTAAACCTTCTTTTATCCTAAACTTGAGCCACAATCACCAATAAATAAATATCTCAATTAGCTACATTAATACTTTATATCAAAATAATATTCTTCACGCTTAAAAAGACGACATATAGTTCCAACGCACATCACGATAAAGAACAGTTTCTGACTGTAAAATTGATACCTCAAGTGCATTTCAAGAAAACCACCAGAAAATACTCATAACAACAACTCACCAATCAGAAATTCATGCAGATATTAAAGCTAACTAAATACTTAGAAAACAAAGTAAAAGGTTTCACTTTCTACATGGTTCTTCTTCAACATAAAAAATCTATCAATCTGACAGAGAAGCATTATTGAACCAAACAAAAAGTAACTTTTTACCAAATAGTTTTGAGGTACAAGTTGATCAATTAGTTTTCAAGAACTGTGTGTGTGATTTTAATTTTTTTTACCAATTGATAAAAGATGCACGAGATATGCACGTACGGCACACGCAGAAGCTAGTTTTATTAAATGTACTTGAGACCTTTTATTAAGGTTTTACTTCATGCCACTAATTACGTTGCCACCCTGATTACACTATCATCTTCATTAACTTATACTGTTTATTTAGGGGGCGCAAATGTGGAGAGTAGAGGAGGCATTTTTTATTTAATGAGGTGAGGATGTATATTAATTAACCATGACTAAGTGCTAAATGTCTATATATAATCTTTCATGTAACTTTCACTAAAATATTTTTCTTAAGTAGATACTAATCAGGTACTAAATAGTTGTTCTTATCTAAGAGTTAGTGCATCTAATTCAAACATATAATGTAGAGCAAGAAACACGTCGCAAGCAAAAACCAAGTATACAAACACATCTGGAAAACATTCATAGCTCAACTCAATGATGCGGCAACGAGCAAAAAGTTTAGGACTCCAAAATTGGTGGTTGGCTGAACCATCGCCACATTGCCAAGCAAAGATGCTACAGAAAATGAGAAACATACTGGCAGCATGGATCACGACCTGATTTCTTAGGATGGACTTTCTTACTGTGACATGGAGATCCGCTCGGATCCCTGAAACTCCTTTTTCCTAACCCACTGTCATAAAAGGATCTAGATGACAATGAAACGCTCCTTCTAAGACTTGGAGAAGAAACTTCCTTCTTGCTTTTTGATTGATCGATGTAGTCTGATGATTTGTCCTTTGATGGTGGTGAAGGGATGTTGTTTATATCACTAGATGATGTTCCAAAAAAAATTGTAACGACTCGGCCAGTCGCTTTGAGAGTTAGATCCCCGATCCCCTAATAACTATTTTCCCCATATCTTTTCCTGCCTTTGTGACTTGCTGGGATGATTGGTTGGGGGTTTTGGAGTGTTTTGGGACACTTAGTCCCTAAATGAGAGCTTAAGTCTTAGAATATGGATCGTAGTCGGAACTCGGTGAAGACGGTTCTGAAATGGAACTTCGTCGATTCCATTAGCTCCGTTGGGTGATTTTTGGATTAGGAGTGCGTTCAGAATATCTTTTGGAGGTCCGTTGTAGATTTAGGCTTGAATTGGCGAAAGTTGGATTTTTGGCGATTTCGACTGGTAGGGTAAACTTTTATATCGAGCCCGGAACGGGATTTCAAAAGTGGTAGTAGGTTCGTAGTGTCATTTGTGACCTGTATCTGAAATTTGAAGTCATTCGGAAGCGATTTGATAGGTTTCGGCATCAGTTGTAGAAGTTTGAGGTTTCAAGTTCATTAAGCTTGAATTAGTGTGCGATTCATGTTTTTATTATTGTTTGATGTGATTTGAGGGCTCGATTGAGTTTGTAATGTATTTTAGGACTTGATGGTACCTTTGGTTGAGGTTCCGGAGGCCTTAGGTGTGTTTCGGGGTGAGTTTTGAGCGAGTCCGGGCATTTTCGAAACTCTGGTATTGTTCTGGTGCTTTGGAAATGCAGACCTCAGCAGATTTTCGAGGACCGCGGAGGAGGGGTGCGGACCGCATATTTTTGCCGCGGCCACACTCCAGGGAAAGTTCTGTAGATCCGCTGGTCCGATTTCGGAAGCCTATATCTTTTGTTCTACAAGGAAATTTTAAGATGATTCAAAAACAAAAATTGTAGCCCTTCGTGTCTAGTTTCCAGAAAGGTAAATAAGTCATCATTTGGACATTTGTAGAGAAAGTTACGGCCAAAATACTAAAGCCTAATAGTGCAACCCCCAAAAGGTGCGGCCGCACCATTTTTATGTGACCGCAAGAGCTGGGATGTGTGGACGCGCTTGAAATTGTGCGGACCGCAGGGAGATCAGAGGATGCACTATATAAACGAGGTTTAGGGCATTACTTCACATTTTGGACCTAGGGAGCTCGGTTTGTGTCAATTTTTCATGAGTTTTTCAAGAAATTCATCGGGGTAAGTGATTATAACTCGGATTTGGTTACTATACATGAATATATCAATGATTTTATCATCTGATTAGTACTTTGAAGTGGAATTTTGGGAAAAACTATAGAAACTTTAAAAAATGAATTTTTGAGATTTGAATGTTGATTCGAAGTCGAATTTGAGTGAAACTAGTATGGTTGGACTCGTGAGTGAATGGGTGTTTGTAATTTATGACTTTTACCCGATTCCGAGTCGTGGGCCCGGGGAGACATTTTTTGGCATTTTCCCTATTTTCTTGCCTTAGCTTCGAATTCATTAGCTAAAGTAGTTACTTGTAGTTATATCTACATTATGAAATTGATTTGATTAGATTTGGGTCATTCAAAGTTGGATACTCGTGGCAAAAGCGTGGTTTCGGATTGATTTGAGTGGTTCAAGGTAAGTGGCTTGCCTAACCTTGTGTGGGGAACTTCCCTTAGGATTTTGGTATTGTTTGTTATAGGAGCATCGTGTACGTGAGGTGACGAGTACGTACACAGGCTAATTGTTGTTAAACTCCATTTTTCACTAAATCATAACATGTTTTTCCTTGTTTGAACTACACTAGCATACGTAATTACTTCGTTTAGATTAGGAAAGCATGCCTACGTGTTTTGGCTGTCTATTTGAACTCTGTGCAGCATGTTTAGTGAAACCCCTATTTTTCTTTGTTTGAACTTAGCCTAAACTATAAATTTCATTGTCGTAACTGTTGTGTTTATTGGTTCAGATACATATTTACTTTGGGATTACGGAACGATATTCCGGTAGATCTTCATGTTCTGCATATTTACTTTGGGACTACGGAAGATCCCCCTGTTTTGCATATTTACTTTGGGACTATGGAATGATATTTCGATAGATCCCCCCCCCCCCCCTGTTTTGCATATTTACTTTGGGACTACGGGACGGTATCCTGGGATATCCCCTGTTATTATCTCTGTGTATCGAGCTATTGACTTCCTATGATTTCATTGTTGTTAAATTTCAATACTTATTTTTATTGCAATATTTCATTATGTCTTAGTTTATTATATATATACCAGTAGGGCCCTCACCTGATCTCGTCACTACTCGACCGAGGTTAGGCTTGGCACTTATTGGGTACCGTTGTGGTGTACTCATGTCCTTCCATGCTCATGCTTTTCGTGTGCAGATCCAGGTACCGCTTATCAGCCGCATTATCAATGAGGCGAGGCACCTGTAGAGACTTCAAGGTATATTTTCCGCGTCCGCAGACCTCGGAGTCCCTATCTACTCTTTCCCATGTCAAACACTTCTTGTATTTCCTTTTCGTTAGACTCTGGAGTATAGAAACACTGTCTTCTTTATGTAGCTTGCGACTTACGATATTCCGAGTTTTGGAAGTGATGATCATTGTATATGCCGAGTGACACTATTCTGCATATTAATTTCATCTGTTGGCTTTTATCTTTATGTTTTTCTTTCGTTTCCGCAATAATAGGCTTACCTAGTCATAGAGACTAGGTGCCATCACGACAGTTCACGATGGGAGAAATTGGGTCGTGAAAAAAACGAACTTCTTCATCTCTATGTGTGGACACTTCACATGAATCTGCACAAACAAACAAGTCCATGATATTTCAGAGGACATTGAGAATATACTGCAAGATTATTTAAGAGTTTACAGAGATGTTGGAACAACGTCGGACTGAACCTTATTTAATCCTAAACTTGAGCCACAATCATCAATCAGTAAACACCTCAAACAGCTACATTAATCCTTTATATCAAAATAATATTCTTCACGCTTAAAAAGATGACATATAATGCCAACACACATCACGGTAAAGAACAGTTTCTGACTGTAAAACTGATGCCTCAAGTGCATTTCAAGAAAACCACAAGAAAATACTCATAATAACAACTTACCAATCAGCAATTCATGCAAATATTGCAGCTAACTAAATACTTAGAAAACCAAGTAAAAGATTTTACATTCTACATGGTTATTCTTCAACATAAAAAAAAATCTATCAATCTGACAGAGAAGCATTATTGAACCAAACTAAAAGCAACTTTTTACCAAATAGTTTTGAGATACAAGTTGATCAATTAGTTTTCAAGAATGGTGTGTGTGATTTTAATTTTTTTTTTACCAATTGACAAAAGATGCACAAGATATGCACGTACGGCGCATGCAGAAGCTAGTTTTATTAAATATATTTGAGACCGTTTATTAAGGTTTTACTTCATGCCATTAATTCTGTTGCCGCTCTGGTTACACTATCATCTTCATTAACTTGTACTGTTAATTTAGGGAGCGCAAATGTGAAGAGTAGAGGAGGCATTGATGATTTAATGAGGTGAGGATGTATGTTAATTAACCATGACTAACTGCTAAATGTCTATATATAATCTTTCACGCCACTTTCACCAGAATGTTTTTCTTAAGTAGATACTAAATCAGGTACTAAATAACTGCTCGTATATAAGAGTTAGTGCATCTAATTTCCAACACAGAATGTAGAGCAAGAAACACGCTGCGAGCACAAACCAAGTATACAAACGCATCTGGAAAACATTCATAGCACAACTCAATGCTGCAACAATGAGCAAAAAGTTTAGGACTCCAAAATTGGTGGCTGACTGAACCATCGCCACATTGCCAAGCCAAGCCGCAACAAAAAATGAGATACATACTGGCAGCATGGATCACGACCTGATTTCTTAGGATGGACTTTCTTTCTGTGACATGGAGATCTGCTCGGATCCCTGAAATTCCTTAGTCCTAACCCACTGTCATAAAACGATCCAGATGACAATGAAAAGCTCCTCCTAAGACTTGGAGAAGAAACTTCCTTCTTACTTTTTGATTGATCGATGTAATCTGATGATTTGTCCTTTGATGGTGGTGAAGGAATGTTGTTTACATCTTTAGATGATGTTCCGGAAAAAAAGAACTTCTTCATCTCTATGTGGGGACAATCCACATGAATCTGCACAAACAAACAAGTCCATGATATTTCAGAGGACATTGAGAATATTCTGCTAGATTATTTCAGAGTTTACAGAGATATTGGAACAACATCGGACTAAACCTTATTTTATCCTAAACTTGAGCCACAATCACCAATAAATAAACACCTCACTCAGCTACATTAATCCTTTATATCAAAATAATATTCTTCACGCTTAAAAAGACGATTTATAATGCCAATGCACATCACGATAAAGAACAGTTTCTGACGGTAAAATTGATACCTCACGTGCATTTGAAGAAAACCACCAGAAAATACTCATAACAACTCAACAATCGGCAATTCATGCAAATATTAAAGCTAACCAAAAAATCAGAAAACAAAGTAATAAGATTTCACTTTCTACATAGTCCTTCTTCAACATAAAAAATTTATCAATCTGACAGAGAAGAATTATTGAACCAAACAAAAAGTAACTTTTCAACAAATAGTTTTAAGGTACAAGTTGACCAATTAGTTTTCAAGAACTGTGTGTGTGATTTTAATTTTTTTTACCAATTGAAAAAAGATGCACGAGATATGCACGTACGGCGCACGTAGAAGCTAGTTTTATTTAATGTACTTGAGACCTTTGATGAAGATTTTACTTCATGCCACTAATTCCGTTGCCGCCCTCATTATACTATCATCTTCATTAACTTGTACTGTTAATTTAGGGAGCGCAAATGTGGAGATTAGAGGAGGCATTGATGATTTAATGAGGTGAGGATGTATGTTAAATAACCATGACTAAGTGCTAAATGCCTATGTATAATCTTTCACGCAACTTTCACCAAAATATTTTTCTTAATTAGATACTAAATCAGGTACTAAATAATTGTTCGTATCTAAGAGTTAGTGCATCTAATTTCCAACACAGAATGTAGAGCAAGAAACACGCCGCGAGCACAAACCAAGTATACAAACACATCTAGAAAACATTCATAGCACAACTCAATGATGCAACAACGAGCAAAAAGTTTAGGACTCCAAAATTGGTGGTTGGCTGAACCATCGCCACATTGCCAAGCCAAGTCGCCACCTAGAATAATAAGGATACCATCTGAGCAGTAGAAGTTAATCTGAAGCTAAACTGAAAAATAATAGATCACATTGCTCCCATGAAAAATTCCATAAGCTTCTTCCTCTCATAAATCTGCACTATTTAAAGATGGAAATATGCCCATATCAAGTCCCTCCTTCAATATTGTATAAGCAAGCAAAAGGCTTGGAGGAACGAGTAAATAAAACAAATGTATCAGGGTATCAGAATAATACGTTTGAGAAGGAACAACCAGATTATTGAAAATCACGCTACAAAACCCCTATGAAAAGCAATAATCAACATACATTTGAATGGAAGGTGAAGTTAGAGTTCTGTAAGCCAATACGTAGTAAAGCACATCAAAGAAAATGAATGCAAAGATGTAGAATACAAAATCAACTAAGTATACAGATTGAGTAATGTGGTTGTCTACAGCAAAATGATTTGTTGGTCCTGATGATAAAAGATAAAATGGTACGGATACAACCAGCACCTGTTCGGGAAGTTGATTGGTATGGCCTCTCTAAGACATATAGGTTGGATTTGATGCAAATGGCCTCTCTAACACATAAGCATAGGAAAAACTATTTTTTATGATAGGATGTCCTCTTTTTGTTAAGTTACGTGTTGCTAATACTTAGAAGGTTTTTTAAGTTTTTGTAACCTTTTTATAGAGAAGGTTCACATAAGGAGGTAAACTAGGATAGCTGATGATCCATCTCTCTGTTGTAACTTATTTTTTGGATGAATGAAAGGAATGTGCCACCTATGGTGAAACTTTATTTATAAAAAGAAACACTAAATTGACTATTTTCTAATGCTGGACGAAGAAGAAAAGCATATGCGGAGGAGGTAAAAGTAGATAGAGATAAGCAATAAGATGTTACATATATGATGCTAAATAATATTGCATGGTGGCCATGTAAGTGTACAGAGAGTATTAAAAGCTCAAACGTAAATCGACCACACAGTGCACTAACAAATTACGAGACAAAAAAAAATGATGGAGACAAATTCCATTTGTTTTGATAACTAATCTAAACCCTAAGTTTGTAATGGGGAAAGTCGATCTATGGGCTAGAAGAAATTATTTTGGATGAATATTTCATGAGTATATGATTACAAAGGTTCCAATTGGACTCTGGAAACATGAACAATGATGGAAACATGAAGAGTGATTTCAAAGGTGTCTGGAATATGCTATATATAGGATATTAGTTGCATATACTTCAACGGTTATCTTGAGGATTAATATTACCAATTACAGCACATGGCTTTCCTGGGGTTACCTCACCAAAAAGAACGAGATGAACTAGAAATGGTAATTGACGAGAAACAAACATTGTGGGGAAATAATAAGTACAGTCAAATCTCTCTATAACAGTTTTGTTTGTTCCGAATATTTTTTGTTTTTATAGTGAAGTGCTATTATAGAGAACATATATTATAACATAACATGAAAATTGGTTCCGAAAAAGATTATTGACTTTTATAGAGAAGTGTTATATTAGGGATACTGTTATAGAGAGGTTTGACTATATATGATTAATTAGTTAGTGTTTTTATGTTTAGTTTTATTGTTTGGTCTATATCTATGCTATATATCTGTTTAGTTGTTAGTATAAGTTTGGCACTATAAACTCGGATATCCAAATTTTATATAGTTATTTGTCTGTAACGCATACTAGGTTAAATTTTACACCACAAATATATATAACTTTTAACCCATAAAGATAAAATTACAAAACAATGGGGGATATGCATCTGTACCTGCTTTTTGGGTCACGTTTTAACTTATATTCGCTTTGTAAAAAAAATTGCAAGCGTACCCACTTTTCGCCTAAACTTCACGCTACGGGCCTGAAGTAGCAAAGGCAATCACGCAAACTTCAGCATTCTAGTAGACCGCTGAACTTAAGCATTCTACTAGATAAAGTTTTGTTCTCTATTTGTTGAATGTCAGCATGTTTTACCTGAAGTTTTGTCCTGGATTCAATAGTTTTGTCGTAAAGCTTTTCAAAAACTTCAGCAGAAGATGCTGAAGTTATTTAGTTCATTTGTAAAAACTTCAGCACTAAATAAGCTGAAGTTTTGTCCTGGATTCAATAGTTTTATCGTAAAGCTTTTCAAAAACTTCAGCAGAAGATGCTGAAGTTATTTAGTTCATTTGTAAAAACTTCAGCACTAAATAAGCTGAAGTTTTGTCCTGGATTCATTAGTATTGTCATAAAAACTTTTTCAAAAACTTCAGCAGATGCTGAAGTTATTTAGTTCATTTGTAAAAACTTCAGCACTAAAGAGGCTGAAGTTTTGTCCTGGATTCAATAGTTTTGTCGTAAAGCTTTTTCAAAAACTTCAGCAGAAGATGCTGAAGTTATTTAGTTCATTTGTAAAAACTTCAGCTTATTTCTGGATTCATTAGTTTTGTCATAAAAGCTTTTTCAAAAATTTCAGCAGATGTTGAAGTTATTTAGTTCATTTGTAAGAACTTCAGCACTAAAGAAGCTGAAGTTTTGTCTTGGGTTCAATAGTTTTGTCGTAAAGCTTTTTCAAAAACATCAGCAGAAGATGCTGAAGTTATTTAGTTCATTTGTAAAAACTTCAGCACTAAATAAGCTGAAGTTTTGTCCTGGATTTATTAGTTTTGTCGTAAAGCTTTTTCAAAAACTTCAGCAGAGCTGAAGTTATTTAGTTCATTTGTAAAAACTTCAGCACTAAATAAGCTGAAGTTTTGTCCTGGATTTATTAGTTTTGTCGTAAAGCTTTTTCAAAAACTTCAGCAGAGCTGAAGTTATTTAGTTCATTTGTAAAAACTTCAGCACTAAATAAGCTGAAGTTTTGCACAGTAGCAGGAAGAAGGAGGCGCCTGAAGTTGTCAAAATTAGGGTATAGGTTAATTTTAAAAATATGGGTATAGGTTAAATGGGGGCGACCAAATAGGGCAGCCCGTGCAATTTCTACCAAAATAATGCACCCCATAAGTTGACCTTGCACTATTTTAGCCAAGTTATAAGTTTGCAAATATGTAGTCAAATGTCAATAAGATCTTTTCTTTTCTCATTACCTCTAATTATAACAACCTCATCTTTTTTCGTCACCTACCTACTCTTATTATAGCTCTCTCCTCATTTTTCACCCATAAACATTTAATTTAATTAATACAAAAGAATAATGTGCAAACAAAAATGCGAACGAATCATTTCCCCATTTTTACTGTAACCATTGATCGAGACGCTCAGTCAACATGCATTCGTGACTTCTCTCATGACCAACACTTCTCCGAATTGTTTGTTTTTCGTTTTTTGATTTTGTATATCTTCAGGCGTAAAATATCCGTGAGTTTTTATTCTCTTTTTTTCTCAAGTTTATACATACCTATCACAACTACAAAACGCAAAACAAACGCGAGAACCTAAAATCTCATCTCCTTTAATACTAATCTTGTTAAATTTCGAATATGATTTTGTGAGAAATTTGGAGTGGATATTGTTTGAACTTATTAGAAATAGACTAAGTAGCTTGTATACAAAGTTTGAAGTTATTTGGAGATTTAGACTAATTTTATACAAGAATTGTAAGTGAAATCGAACAAAAAGTTCGTCAGAGATGCTTATACACTTTTATACAAAGAGATACATTAGGTATATAGTTGTATAAAAGTGTATAAAGATGTATAATCACAATAGTGAAATATTCGTGATACACTATGTATATAGGTGTATAAGAAGAAGGAGAAGAAGAATGGGGAGGAGGAGGAGGAGGAGGAGAAGAAGAAGAAGAAAATGGGAATACCTGTAAATAATGTATCAACCTTATATACAATAGTGTATAAGAAGCTAGCCGGTGCTATTTTTACCAAAGAGTATGATGTTCTATATTCGACATACCTAACTTTGCTCAAATGACATTTCTAAGCCTGCCACGTGTCTATAATATTAAAATTAAACCCACCGTTATTTTTATAATATCAAAACGGGAGTTGTCTAAGCTCCTAAGGAAACGGCGGGAGTTGCAAGTGTAGGGTAAAAATTAGAATGGGTCAAAACGGGTTAGTTTATAAGGATATGTAAAAATTACGCGGGGCACTCTATTTGGTCGCCCCCATTTAACCTATACCCGCTATTATAAAAACTTTTAATTTGTACCCACTTTTAAAATAACTTCAGCTCCCCTTTCCCTTGCTGAGCTGAAGTTCACCTGTTAAGCTGAAGTTCGCCAGTTATAAAGACAAAACATCAGCATACGGGGCTGAAGTTCCCCAGGTACAAAGACGAGCTCTAGAGCTGAAGTTCCCTAGTGTAACTGGGGGAACTTCAGCCCCGTATGCTGAAGTTCCCCATTTACAAAAGACAAAACTTCAGCTCTAGAGCTGAAGTTCCCCAGTGTAACTGGGGGAACTTCAGCCCCGTATGCTGAAGTTTTTGTCTTTGTAAATGGAGNACTTCAGCCCACCCCATTTACAAAGACAAAAACTTCAGCTCTAGAGCTGAAGTTCCCCATTTACTAGAGCTGAAGAACTTCAGCTCTAGAGTTGAAGTTCGCAAGCTACTTCAGGCCCGTCTACTAGAATGCTGAAGTTTTGCGTGATTGCCTTTGTTACTTCAGTCCCGCATGCTGAAGTTATGCGCAAAAGCGGGTACGAATGCAATTTTTTTTACAAAACGGGTATAAGTTAAAGTGGCACAAAAAGTGGGTACGGATGCAAAAGCCCCTAAGGATATGGGTGTATTGATTTTAATATTTTAGACACGTGGCAAGCTTAGAAAAAGCCATGTGGTCATTTTAAAGTTCGAAAATTGAGCACGTTAGGTCTGTTATGCAAATGTTGAAACGTTAGGGGCTTCACAACCCATTTCATAATTCTTACTGTATGTTTTAGGAGTAAAAGAAGTTTCAAAAGTTGTTGGACCAGTTCAGGACTTAGTTTGTAAGTAATAATGTTGAACATCTTCATTTAGTATTGATGTCGATTGTCTTTAAGCTAGTTGCCCTGCCCTGACTTTTATCCATACTTATTTTATATAGTATTTATCTTATATACACTAAAAGCGTAAAAGTATATTTGTGTTATCAATATATATAAGTTAAGTCCTCTATACGTGGACGGCTACATGCAGTTAATTTTAGCTGACAGTGTCAGTTGGTGTATAGAAATTAACTTCCTTATATATGATCCTCAACTATCTCAAATTTAGCACAGCTCCTCTTTCGTGAAATTTGAGGACAATCATAATCTAATTAGGGCAACTTAGTGTCACAACATTGTAAATTTTTGTTGTATACTGTTAAACCTCTCTGTAACAGCCTTGTTTGTTCTATATTTTGGTTGTTATAGCGAAGTGATGTTATATAGAACATATATTATAACATAGCATGAAAATTGGTTAAAAAAAAATTGACTTTTATAATGAATAATTGTTATATATCGATATAATTATAGAGAGGACCGAATGTATATGCATTCATATTCTAAGTGGATGATTACCGAAAGACAGGACATCCAGGTACCTGAATACCAGGAGCAGTAGGACAATGTGCCAAAGGGCAGTGATCATCTAAACTTAAACCCCACCAATTTGCCCCATTTATATCTCTAATTTGCAATGTGAAATAAGCAAGTATAGCCATAAATGCAACTCCAGCATCAAGTCCTGCAGATAGAATGTAATTGTGCCTAGCCCACCAACTTTTGTATTTCCTGTACACATAGAAGTTGAAAAACAGCCCAACCGATAACCAGCAGACGTAGTTCACTGCCCTAGCCGGTGGCATTCCTCCTGAACCTGATACAGAAACAGAGACAGATTCAGAATTTAAATTTCACGTGTTCAGTCTTTAGTTTTTTACGCGTTCTTAGTGTCGAAAATGCTGGATTCTGTACTGACCTGATAATAGTACAGGCATGTTGATGAGTCTAATCCACTCTTGTTCAGGGAATTTGCGCGAGAGCAGCCAAACGGGGACAGGCGCTAGAATGCCTATTAGGAAGAAGTAATTTACATTGGAGTATAATCCTAGTTTCCCAAACATCCTTAGAGGACCAACAACACCCCAAATAATTGAGGCACTGTAAAAAACATCATCTCCAGGGCAAGTCCACGGGCTTCCCTCGGGCAATTTTGATGGATTGCAGATGTTATCCACTGTATCGAGGAGCCACCAAGCCGTCCCAAAATAGACTGAGGATGCCACTACAGTTCCTACTAGCTTTATCATATTAAGAAAATTTTATAGACGACAAGTGTTAGTCCATCAATCGTGGCATAAGATAGTTGTATATATACTCTTAAAACGTATCGAGTACCTGGACAATGAACATGGATTTTGGAGGGATCTTCATGTAGTGGCCTAATTTGAAATCAGCGAGAAAAGATATAGCCTGTGACACGCTAATGAATCCGTAGGTTTTGAACGTTACATTGGCTAGAGGTTTTCCAGGATACATGTAACCTATGATGAGCTCCGCGATGACATTTATTCCTGGTGCCTGTATTATAAAGATTTCTAAACAAAGCCATAGGTACAGTTGTTGAACATTGAAAAACAGTTAATGGAACGTCGTGAAAGTAACCTGGTTCGTTGTAGCTGTTATTACAGCGATTGGCAGGGTGAAAAATAGAGCTAAAGCCATTGCTAAAATGACTCCCCAATAAGGAAGCTGCAATTGTCTACCAAATCCCTCAGAAGCAAGCAGTGACAGTCCAAGAACCACTATCAAGATTGTGTAAAACCACCACTGAGGAACAGGCTCATAGTTTTTCTTCATTATCCTTGTATGAACATCCTCAAATTTCTCTTGGAAAGATCCCTTTGTTTGTTCCCAAATTGTCCTGAACCATACAGTGCATAAACACATGACATGACAGCCTGGTGCATTAAGCTCCCGCCATGCGCGAGGTCCGGACCACAAGGGTCTATTGTATGCAGTCTTACCTGCATTTCTGCAAGAGGCTGTTCCCACGGCTCGAACATGGCAGCAACTTAACTAGAAATATGTGTTGCTTTAAATTAAGGTAGAAATAAGGAACCGTAATACCTTCCATGGAAGAGGGCAACATGAGTGACAGTTGCAGCGAGCGTTGCAAAGCTTAAACCATAGGTAAATACAAAGAATATGCTCAAATGAACTTGGTTGTAATGATCATATCCTTGTTGATTGAAATCAAAAGTTTCCTTATTGAAGATTCTTGTGAGGTTATATGCTTGTCCATCAGAATCAAACAAGTGAGAAGAGAAAATAGGGAAGCGTTTGGCTTGAAACAAGTTGGTCCAGTAGCAAAATGGGATGGCTATGTAGACAATTAGTATGAAACCAACCAAAGTGTTCATTACAGCAAAACCAGGTGTGGCTAATGGACTTGCCAAAAAACCAGCCACAGTAGACCAATCTAGAGCAAACGAACCGATTCCAAGTCCCTTTAAACCGGACCCTATTTGTTGCGCGGTCACTGAATCCTTCCATATCCAACACACAAATGACAGAGCTGTTATCGATGGAAATAGATAGTTAGGGACTATGTAATAAGAGAAGCTTGATACAAGAACCACAATGAAGAATTGCAGCCTTGTCAAGCCTCCTTTTGGCCTCTTCTCAACGTCGTGCAACGCCCTACATGATTCAAATCAAGTGAACTTTAGATTTCATAAAACAGAATTGTGGTAAGGGAGTAAGAAGAACAAAGCAAAGAGTGAGAGAAAACACCTAAACAAGGAGACTTGAACCAAATTGGAAGGCCACCACATGTACGGCGAATCAACTAAAAACTTTCGAAATATACCAGCCCATCCATATCCAAGCAACTAAATTTCAAGATTCCAACATAGCAACATCAATTATCCAAGACCAAAACGCGCAACGATAGAATTTGATACTTTTCGGCTTATCTACGTGTTTAGTAAACATCAGTACAAGTTATAAGCCATGAACAACCAAAAACAGCATATAGCAGATAAATAAAATATTTTTAAAGAAAACTTGCCTGAGTAGTATGTGTCAATAACAAAGCTGCAAGAGGGTGAATTTGGCTGCCATAAAAAGCCTTCACTATGGTAATAATACTAACAGCATAAACACTAGTTGCACCAGCATTGGCGAAAATGGTAACAAGAACATGTTCTTTCAAGTTAAATGGCCCTGGATTCAAAGAAAATGACCACTTTGTTGCTGGAATATTGATTATTTTTGTGGGAAAATAAGCAGCCATAAGTTTTCCAAGGGGAAGCACCAAAATCTGAGCAGAGACAGAGGAAACATACAGTACGTTTTGGCGATAACTGAAGAACTGATTCAAGAATGCCAAGATTGCACATGATGTAATCCCCAAAGCCCATGTTCGAAACGTTAAGCAAGGCAAAGATGGATCATCTGTTGTTGGCACTGTTAGTCTAACTTGCTCTATTGGTGAATCATTCACTACTTCATCTGCAAACAAAATCTTCTTTTTTTTAAGTAAACCTCAAACAGATATATACATAATGATAATTGGTTCCTGTAATATTGAGCAGAGAGTTAAAATTACCTGACGATTCAGTAATGAGTTTCTTAGGCTCCATAGGCTCAAGCAAAGAGAGTATTGACTCAGAAACAAGAATGATATAATGAGTAAAGCAAGTATATATAAATAGTACTAGTAATAACTTAATTATGAGGAACACAATTTATTAACTAACTCAGTACTAATTTTGGGTTGTTTGTGTTGGGATATATTATTAATCATGCGGTTTAAATATAATATTATGTTTTATTCTTTATGGAATAAATGTTTATTTGACTTATTCAATTCAATAAAGTATTTTTTAAATAGATCATTTGTTACATGTGTGCCATTTAGTTATGTAGTAGACAATTTAGTGTATGGAGTCTTAACTCATGCATTGAAGATTAAATTGTCGGTTCTCATAATTAATAAACTGTGTTCACAATCGAAGATATTGATGAGCAAAAATATCTTGATGATTGTAGCACAAGATTAGAGTATAATTTATCTTGATTATGGTGGTTTTACTCCAACTTTTTGTTCTAGTATACTTAGTGTATACTGAACGGACCAAGTAGAGAAAAGATATTTTTGTGCTGAATATATATAAAATATTTTCGCTAATTCATTAGATGAGCTTATACTCCTAATCTTGATATAGTTATTATGATCAATGTGATTTGTTTATTGTTTTGATTTATCAAAAGGTACAACTCTATTCAGAGTTAGTGTATGTCTAATAAGTTGGACAATAACGAATAGTATTTGTGAAAGAGTAATTAATTGATAGAATCTGTGACTCGGTTATGAGTTTGATGATAACCCTTTATGTAAGCTCATAAGTTATCATGTGAAAACCCGGCCGATGAATTTCGTATCCGTCACATGAAATGGTTTAAGCGGAATTATAAAGGATTTAATTAGTTGATTAGATTAAATTGTCAGTGATTTAGTTTAATTGAATGGTATTAGTAGTCTTAACATGGGGAGTTAAAATAAATGTTAGTGTGTTTTCGAAATTCATTTTGAGGAGTTCAATTGTAGTCTTTTAGTGGAATAAACTGTGATTAATTATAGAATTTAATTCTTCCGAATTTCGATTATTATTATAATTGGTAGTCTCTTATTAATTCTGTGGTCCCAACTATACCTAGTGAAAACCTGGACAGACTTAGGTAAAAGGTGACTTGGGAGAAAAGTCATTCTTTAGAGTTAGAGTAGGATTTTACTTGCACTAGCAGAATCCTACACGATTTTGAACCCCTTTTTGGCTTAATTTCGGGTCTACATAAGGAAAATATTTTTCACCTAATAACTAACTTTTTTCTGATTTGTATTATTTTACCACACAAATAATTCGTCCAAGGTCTTACAAGGGACCGCAGCCTTGGATTCTTGTTCTGTAAAGGACTTGTGCAACGCTTTCGAAAGGTTAGTGCTTCTAATATCCGTAAGTTCATTATTATTTAGTTTATATATTTGTGATGCCTGATTTATATGCCTGCTTCCGCTATGCATGTCATGCATGTTCTATCAGTTTGACCATGTCAAAATTTGAATATAGACAATTGAGTGCACATGGCTTTAAATTTACTTTGTTTTATCTATAGCAAGAGCTCATGAACTAATGTCCACGTTTACCTTATCTACATACATAATAAAAGACAATGTTGAGTAATTGTTGATTAGAACTCCAAGCTTTACCTACTAGTACTTTTTTGTAATACTATATATTTCTCAAGGTTCTACGCATAAATATTACTCTATGTCTCTATCGATCCAAAATTTATTTGATAGCCAATACAGGTTGAGATTTTTAAAAACAGTTGGCATGATTCTAATTGAAGTATAAACTTTATACATTTCTCACCAGTTCCTAGAATTAAAACGACTTAACTAAGCAAATTTAAGTTTGGAGATGATGTTTCTATCTCAAGTTAACTTCTCAACTACTATAGATTGTTAAAAAAATAAATTTTTAACCTAATTCAACCAAAAAACTAGCTCATGTAGGTGGAATAGTCAGAGTTTATAAGGAGACAATAGTTCATTCTCTCGATCAATATAGGATACTTAACACCGCCACACGCCCAAGACTTGAGATCTGGTGCATGAATAATATAACACAGGCACCCAACATTGGGTAAACCAAGAATAAAGATGGTTTGGCACGATATCATATTAAGAAAATTGACCTTAGGCCTGAATCAGTTTAACAAGTTAGTTTATGACGTAAGTATTACTACCATATAAAAAAATAACTCATTCTTTAACATTAGTAATATTTTATTTTACTACTACTTGAATGAATATTTCAAATTTTGTGCTCAACTAAATAATGACACACAAAATGAGATGGATGTGAATTAACTATTACTACTTTGCTTTCACGTGACATATATACATTCAATTATTTAATAATAAGATGCTTTTTGTTTTGAATTTCTAATTTGAAATCTCACCTACAACTGTGTACTGAATGTGTGAATATATAAGTCCAGTAAGTAACCAAATTACCTTATACTGCGTGTGTTTCCTTTTCTAGAATATACGTCTGAAATCGTATGCATAAGTCATGTCTTCATCTTATTATGATGGCATCTCTATTCCTATCATGTTATTACTTTTGTCTTCCAACCATATATGTCTGATTCAATAGCAATTTCTGTGATGCATCTTTTAACATCTCGAGCTTGATAATACCTTAACATCAATATACTTTACACGCACCCAATCATGAGAAAATGACGATTCAACTGTTATATTAATTATCAATTATTGCATATCATACAACCGTCATGTCACAAAAGATAAATTTATTCCTCATATTAGTAGGAATATTTGATTGGTTTTTTACGCCTTACAAGTCATTGCTCTGTCTCTGGTTCCAGTCTTGAAAATGAGAAATTAAAATTCTGATAGGAAACATTTTCTCTTTTAATAGGTCATACATGGTGTGAATTCGATCCGATTAGTTGACACCGAGCGAAAAACCAAAAAAAAAAAAAAAAACAAAGCCGTTGCCTCTGCCTGTGGCCTATGAAAGTTGCGGTGGTCCATGCTGCCTGTTGCCTGTCCCTCTGGCCAACAAAAGCGGCGGTTCATTATTTGCATCCCTCCAAATTCTACTTAATTTGTTGTTCATATAGACATTCGAATTCTATGTTCACGCAATTATGGTTATTAAATTCGTATATAGAAGAAACGAAAAATTAAAGATTCACTCCTAAGATCGAACAAATGCTTAAAATACTAGGTCATGTGTACATAGTGTAAAGTGAAAATAGCATGATCAATAGCCCGTTTGACCAAGTTTCTTTAAGTTTAAAAATATTATTTTTTTCAAAAAAAGTTTATTTTTTAAAAAAATTTGAAGTATTTGGCCAAGCTTTTAGTAGAAATAAAAAGTGTTTATGAGGAGAAGCAGAAGCAATTTTGGAAAAGCAGATAAAAGTAATTTCTTCACAGAAATACATTTTTGAGAAATATTTTTGAAAAAAATACACTTAGAACCATTTTTTAAAAGTTTTGTCAAACATTAATTGCTGCTTAGAAGTATTTTTAAAATTAATTAGCCAAACAAAAATTATTTTTCACCAAAAGTACTTTTGAAAAAAATACTTTTTAAAATAAACTAATTTTTCCAGTTTGGCCAAAAGAACTACAAAACTAGAACATACTAGGTATTCAAGATTGCAAATTAATTACACCAATACTCTCCTTTGGAAAAGAAAATAAACCCAGACAGATTCATAATTTAAATTTTATTAACCTATTGTGTTGTCAATCGTCATTATTACATAATCATGAATTCTGCCTATGAGAATTGACAAAAGTGGACACTAAAGTGCATTTGCCTACGAGAATGAATAGCATTCATGCACGTAGTTCAAATAGCGAGATAACACTAGAACTACATTACAAGAGGGTCGAAAAAAGCACAGGCGAGTTAGATGAAAATTCTGCTTCCCTCGCTGAAAAAGAAGTCAGAATTTTGTATTTATTCACCCCACAAGTTGCTGAATTAAACATTGGACCACCTCTCAGCTCATCTTCCCTATGGAACTCACATGTTGTAATTCAACAACTAGTAATTCTTTTAACTCCTGAAGAAAAGGTGACCTTTGGTCGTCAGTACAATGTTTATGTAAACGAACGAATTATTATTATACTAATAACAAAGCAGTAGGAAGTTGGAATAATACAAAGCACCATTCAATAGGTATTTGGAGCAAATCAAAGAGTACTCAGAAGATCACATTTTTCGAGAATATTGAAGTTGGAGGTGCAACAGAGCAAATCATGGACCCAATCCAAATGTATTGTTTTATCTTTAATAATTAGACCAATTTATGCAAAATACTATTGAGTTTAAAATAATGCTGCTATTTGGCCACATTCATAATGTCCCAACAATGACCACACTCTTAAAATATCCTTAAAATCGTTGATTTCATATTTGGTTTAATAACCATTATTTTCCTCCAAAATATTTTCCTCCCAAATAAACTAATAACTATTGATTATCCCAAAATATTGATCCCATAAAATCATTATTCTCTCAAGGGAAGATCAATAGTCTTCGTATGTATACATATATTGTTATGTATTTTTTTACAATAAAATTTATACGGATGGGAAGATCAGTAGCCTTCGTATGTATGCATATATTGTTTTTCGAAAATTTATGTGGTATATAAATTCGAGTAACCTTGAATCCTAAGTAATAATTTTGATTGTGAAATATTAATGAATTAAGTTATGTATTTTGCATATTTAGTCCCCTTTTAATAATCAATAGCTATTGACTAAGGATTTATTCATATGGCCTATGCTAATTACATCGTTGTGATTCATAGTTATATTGATCGTTTATATAATAGCCAATATATAATTTCATTCATTAAGGTCATACGTATCGGCCACTAGTTATTCATAGCAACCATATAAGTCCATTGACTATGGTTATAGTCATACGGCCTGTGTTAATTACATCGTTGTGATTCATAGTTTACTGACTGTTTATATAATAGCCAATATATAATTTCATTCACTAAGGTCATACGTATCGGTCACAAGTTATTCATAGCAACCATATAAGTCTGTTGACTATAGTTATAGTCATATGGCCTATGTTAATTACATCGTTATGATTCATAGTTATTTGATCATTTATATAATAGTCAATATATAATTTCATTAATTAAGGTCATACATATCGGCCTATAGTTATTCATAGTAACAATACAAGTCCATTGATTAAGGTTACAGTCATATGGCATATGTTAATTACATCGTTGTGATTTATAGTTATATCGACCGTTTCATAATAACCAATATATAATTTCATTTATCAAGGTCATACTGATCGACCACTAGTTATTCATGACAGCCATATAAGTCCATTAACTAAGGTTTTATTCATATGGCCTATGCTAATTACATCGTTGTGATTCATAGTTATATTGACCGTTTATATAATAGCAAACATATAATTTCATTCATTAAGGTCATACGTATCGGCCACTAGTTATTCATAGCAACCATACAAGTCCATTGACTAAGGTTTTATTCATAGGGCCTATGCTAATTACATCGTTATGATTCATAGTTATATTAACAATTTATATAATAGCCTATTTATAATTTCATTCATTAAGGTCATACGTATCGGTCTATAGTTATTCATAAGTCCATTGACTAAGGTTATAGTCATATGGCCTATGTTATACATAGTCAATATATAATTTCATTCATTAAGGTCATATTGACCGTTTATATAATAGTCAACATATAATTCTATATATTTTTATTGGTTAATCTTAATTATGATAAAAGGAAAAACATGATTAAATTTTTGGACTAGAATGTATTCTAGCTTCTTTATTAGGAGGGAAACCAAGATGATACTTTTGGATTAAATGTCAAATAAAATTTTGGAGGGAAACAAAGGGAAAAGTAAAAATACGATTGGAGGGAAATTAAAAGTCTTGACTCTTTATATATCTCTTAAACACAAGTTAAAGTGTTAAACAATATTTTCAACTCTCCAAACAAAATAGATACTCTAAATATGAATCTTAACAGATGGATTGAAGATGATTTCTAACCATGGTTTAGGATGAACGTGTCCAGATCGTACGTTTGGTAAAAAAAAATTAATTTTCATGATATGATTTCTATTGATTATCTCAACTAGCAATGAACCATGAATCCTATCTTTACATTATGTTTTTGCAGTTTCTTACCAAAGAGCATATGTGACTATCTTCCTCCTATTTTGGTTTAAACAATTCTTCTATGTAATAAGAAGGAGTGGGTTGCAACTCTCACAAGTGGTGTTCGGAGAAGACTCGTTAGGGGGTGGAAACAATTTGTTGTCGATAATAATCTGAAGAAAGGGAGTGCTCTTCTCTTTGAACTAGTTGAGACTACATCAGAGACTGTGATCTTCTTTGTTGAAGTGCAAGGAATACCTAATGCTTAGCTCGTCATTTGTGCTTTTAGTTATATGTGGGGACTTCAAATGGATTAATGTAGTGTAAAAATATATTTCTGGATTAATATGATTGTTCCTTATAATATTGTTTGTGTTTTTACCAATGATTATTGTTATATTTATTTATTTTAAGAAGACTACTCGATTAAAAAAAAGTCTATTTAAACTTGAAATCATTTAATATATTCAGTGCAAAAAAATGACTAAAATGGAACTACATTTAATAATTTTAGGCCAAGTACCCCTCTTTGTTTTTGTCCTTTTACAACCAAGAACAAGACTGGAAGCTTATCTATATAAAAAAGTCTGAAATCGATATTAATTTGCTCGTAGAGAAGTGAAAAAATCAACACGAAAAATCAAAAATTATACTTACCAATAAAAAAATTTGGAGAGCGGTTCGTTATTAATTAGAATTCAACCACAAAAACTTAAACCTAAACCTAAACGAACCTAACCAAAAGAGAACCAAAACCTAAACCTAAATATAAACTAGGGTCAAATAAGTATTCTTTACATGATTTACTCAAGTCTGATAAATCTAAGGTTAAGACTAGTGTTATAAAAGGCGTTGTTGGGGCGAGCCCTGGGGCGAGGCACACAAAAAATACCCTGGGGCGATGGTGTGGGACGAAAATCTCAAGAGGCATACGCCCAGTAATTTTGGGCGTACGCCTGGGCGTTCAGGGCACGTTTTTTTTAGTGAGGCGTAAGCCCCAGCGATTTTTTCAAATTAAAATAAAATTTGTTGAATAAGTCCTTCATATAATATTCAAATTTTCAAAATTCAGCTTGGTAATTGATCAAAAGTTTAAAAAGAAATTGAAATATATTAAATTTAAAAGTCAAGACCTTTTTTATTGATTGAAGGCCAATTCATGGTCTTTTCCAATTCTTTATCTTGTCCGCTAGTCTGCTAATATCTCCCAAAAGTAACGAATATTCAATTTTTTTTACTAATACAAAGAGAACTACATCCTCCTTCATAGCAGCAGGTTCAATATCAGTCATCTTTTTGTTCTTCCATGTAGAAAACTTTATTCTTTTCGACTCAAGTTACTTGAGCTTCTAAGTAGCATATAATAGATTGTTTTGACTAGTTTTTTGTGGGATGAAGCGCGCGCGCGTGCGCGCACACACACACACACACACACACACACACATATATATATATATATATATATATATATATATATATATATATATATATATATATATATATATTTTCATTTCTTATGCATTTTATCTGTTTCTAAATATTTATTGTAATTATATTATTTTATAAAATATTATAAATTAAATACCTACGGGGATTACATCTTGCTGAGGCGTATGTAAAACGCCTCACCTTATGCTCACTCCTTTTAAAACACTGGTTAAGACTGTGAGATAAAATCTATGTAGGGAACTGTCACTATATGGCAAAAGTTGAAAAATAATTATCCAAAATCTTTATAGGCGGATGGATAAAGACAAGCTTCGATAATTAATTGTAGTCATGTAGGAGAGAAATTGCTATATGGAGGAGTGTAATGGTGCATGAAGGAGTAAAATTGACTACTGGGAAGCGTAATGATTGCATTGAGTAGTGGAAGTGACTACTGAGAAGTGTAATGGATGCATGGAGGAGTAGAAGTGGTTGCTGGAAAGTCTAATGTCTGCATGGAGGAGTGGAGATGGCTACTGAGAAGTGTAATGCCTCCATAGGATCTTTGAATCATTATATTATGTCTTTGAATCATTTTTCTACTTAATAATCGTTTGATGCCAGTTAACAAAACAGTAATTATCTTCATAATTACAACTATTCGTTTGATGCCTAATGCAATGAAAGAACTAAGAGTAGCATTTATAAGGATTAATTAAGTCCTCTAAAGGTGGTCAATTTTTTCCCAAATTAAGATAGTACATTGAACTTATGGCACCAACATTGGACAGTAGGAAAATGTATTGTCAAGAAATAAATGAAAAACTTGAAGATAGTTGAGATAAGAAGAAGTACTTATGAAGCAAATTTTTCAATTAAGATCCAACAATATAGAAAAAATATTCAGTTCATAAGGGAAAAAATAGTTTTATTAATAATCAAGCTAAACAATTTTCTAATATCTTCATCCTTACAAACATTCCAACTAACAACACAGATGAAATAACACGTGTTCCAGTGTCACCTTCAAACTCTAGAATTTTCTTATTGGAATTCATTGAATGTTGTTGTGGCTTCATCATAAGATTTGTAAGACTGGAAGATGCTTCCTTTGAAACCTATAACCATAGGAGAACACTCACACCAAGAGTTGTATAATCTGGGTCTCTTACCACGAAATACTACATACACATTCGATGCCGCTATATATCAGCTTGACAACTTTTTTTGAACTCATTGAACGCTGACATGGCTTCATCATACGATTTGAAAGCCTTGAAGATGCTACCCTTGACACCAATAACCATAGGATCACACCGACACCAAGAGTTGTGTAATCCAGGCCTGTTACCATGATATACAACATAGACCTTCGAAACATTATTTTTCTTTTCGTCCCACATTCCTTAATCTAACCCTTAACTCTAAAAGAAAGATAAAAGATGAAGAAGGAAAAAATAAAAATAGGAAATGGGAGCTGGAAAAAAGCTTCGTAGGTGAAGCACTATATATTTAAGAGTTTAAGTTTAGAAAGTGACCAATGCAAGATGAGTATAGTAGTTTAAATGTATATGTATTTCTTCTAGTATACTATACGTATATTTCAATGTATCTCGTTTGGTATAATATGTGTATATGTGCATTGAGTGCTTTATGAAAAATGATGTAGCCATGCATGTGTATATGTGAAAGAAGTATTGGGAAGGTAATACAATTAAAATAATGAGAGAGTGTTGTTTGAAAAAATTGAATTAAAATAAAAATATGCTAAAGGGTAGAGATGGAAGACAGAAATGTACAATTATCTGTTATTGTCACGACCCAAACCGATGGGCCGCGACGGGCACCCGATACCTTACTTGACCAAGTACCAACGTAACGTATCTTTCTTATTACATTATCATATACATGTGACATACGGGCCTAATAGGCCAACATAATCATTTACAAACTCAAAACATAGGACGACAAGGCCGTACAATCTTTCATGTATACGACATATGTCTACAAGCCTCTAAGAGTACATAAATGTCATAAAGGTCGGGATAGAGTCCTGTCATACCAAACAATACCCGTCTAAATCATACTAACCAAACAAGTGACTCCGAAGCAAATGGAGCGCACCAACATCTTCCGATGAGCTGATAGCCTACTTTGAGGGCTCTCGACCTATCTATCGGGATCTGCGGGCATGAAACGCAGTGTCCCCAGGCAAAAGGGACGTCAGTACGAATAATGTACCGAGTATGTAATGCACATAAATAAATACATAAGAGACATGAAAGAGATATAGAATAATTGACTCAACCTGTATGTCTGGATAACTCTGAAAATAATAAATCACTTTTAGCATCATGCATATGCGTATGAATGTCATGTCGTGCATAGGTATATGTTTCATAACATCAACATCCTCTGAGGGCATCCCATCATATTATATCGGCCACTGTGGGCAAAATCATCATCGTATACCAGCTGATCAGGTGGTGGTGTGTATATAATGCCATAACATTTTCCATATCCCATATACATATATATACATATATATATACGCGTATATAACGTCGTTTGAATATACATACATAAATACGCGTATATAACGCTGTTTGAATCATATTTCAGCCATTGTGGGCAACATCATCATCATATACCAGCTGATCAAATGGTGGTGCGTATATAACGCCGTAACCTTTTCCCATATCCAATATACATATATTTACATATGTACGCGTATATAACGCCATCTGTTCATGGGTCAATGCACATGTATGAAATGCATGAAAAGTACATAATAATCTCAATATTCTTTCCGGATAAACTTTTCCAACTGCGTATTATTCTGAGACCCATGAACAGAAAATAATAATAATTCTCATGGGGAATCAAAAATATAGACACCCCTACTATTTCTATGAATAGAGTAATTTATAGAAACTGTGTATTTGCTCGTTTTCTCAGTATAATTTGGACTATGCCAAAAGAAAGAAATGATAGCCTTAACATACCTGGAGTAGGGAAAAATCTGTATGATATTCCTGGAAAAAGTTGCACCGTACTCCCTTAGAATCGCAAAATCTCACGTTGCTAATGTGCTAATAATTCTCGTTGGAATTATTTGATGTAGGGATTGGTTGAATAATCATGTTGCTAATATTTTATAGTAATTTTCCACGAAATTGGTAACAATTACTAACAAAGTCACCTTACAAATCTTCAAACCTCTGGTTACCTTTTTTGTGTAACTTACGTTTTTAAAGGGGCTTACAGAATACTGGAGTGCACATATATTGTATAAATCATGTTCAAGTTCAAAATGTTTAAAGATATATAAATCTTGTTAAATTCTCTAAAATGGTGACACCTTGCCATGTCTTATATTAGTCATTAGTAGCTTTTAAACTCATGAGCTTCCACGTTAAAGGTAAGTCCCTCAAATTTATCCAAATTTTATTTATTTATTTTTATTAATCTCCCACTAACCAATAATTAACCAATTATCCACATAATTATCTCAAATTACTAAGAATACTACTTACTTTTAACATACCTTATACACATTATTATTATGGACATGTGGTACCTTGTATGGTACTAATCCATAAATACTGGGTATTTTAGTTCGGACCGTATTTTATCCCAAAATGTTAAACCTCGATGAAAATCTTTCCCTCTCAACTTCATGAATTTCCTCACCACTTGTTTGAAATATCATAATGTTTATAATTTTAAAAAATAATCTCATTCCCGAACTTACGTTGATTAACTTACGACAAAATTTTAACATACGAAAATGCAGGATGTATTATCTCATATCCGAGCTTTCACCAATTTGCTTATGGCATACTTTTACGTATGAAAACATGGGGTGTATCATTATTCCCCCCTTTTGGAACATTCGTCCTCTAGTGTTGTCTGATGCACTTATCATTCTCATAACCCATAGCTCTTGTGAATACTTTAATACTCTTCTTGCCATTTAGGCAACCGTTCTTTGAATAAATCCAAAGGCTAGGGTATTCCCTCCTTTAGGACTCTTTCTCACACCACGGTCTGGGGTCGGAATTCATCAAATCTCGTAACTCTTGCTATCTTCTGTCATGCAACATGTACGACTTTTTCCTTGTATGTGCGCCTAAGCGACTATTCTCTCCTTTCTCCTCCAGTTTTTAGCCAATCTCTAGGCCTCACTTTGTAAGCATATACAGAGCTTAATAAGATGTCCCTTTAGGTATCCATATTGAAGTTCTTCGCTCGATACGTTGTTGAACTTACAAATATTGTTATATCTTATTTCATAGACCTGGTTATTCATTCGTGTGACTTTATTGCATCTAGGTAGGCCCTACTATACCGTAAATCTCACCTTGGTTTTATTATTATCGAGGTATCCTACCCAATTCCAGGTTACTCTCCCACTTCTCATCATAAATGTATAAATCCAAGTCCTCCAATGCTTTCTTATTATTGTTTATCTAAGGGATGAAATCCTTATCTCCTTTCGTACGTTGTAACTTTATCCATCTTTTGTCGATTCACCTTAACGTTGATCCATAATCTATCACCGATAACTTAACCTCTTATGTAACACTACCGCTAGGGCTCACGTCTCATCGTGGAACATCTGAAATGATTAGACTGATCCGCCTGGGGTGATACCATGCTTTCATAACCGCATCTCACAGCATCCCAATGTGATTCACCTCACGTGTGTATTTTAATTTTATTTCAAATTCATGAAATCCCTTTCTTTTCTTCGTCAGACCATTACTCAATTGAAGGCCCAAACGTCGTCCTTTATCTATCACAATTATACCATCATTCTACTTCCAGGGAAGCATTTCATCTTTTCTAAATTTTATTAGTCTTAGGCTCCTTTGAGTTCATTCAGGCTATAGTGAGCTTTGTCTAACTTAGAGAAACCATCTGCTCTTCTTGTTTTCATGGGCTTAATCCTAAGGACTTATCCATTTTTCTTACCTTCTCACTCAGCCTTTCTTATCTTTACTCCTGTTTTCTAGAACCTTGTTGCTTCACCCTACAATAGCTTGCGACCTACACATATCTATTTATATTACTTGTACCCTTTCAACTTGCTTGCATCATGGATTACCTTATATCATTCTGGAATATCACGCAAGATATCACATCGTCTCTAACTCTTCTTTACTCTCTTATTAGACCTTTTGGTACTTAGAAACCATAGGCTGCAAGATATGCCACTGACGACGCTACTATCATTCCTAGATATTGAATCCCCATGTTGCTAGCCTTCTGTCCGAAGTATGGACTATTCACAGCCTTCTGCATTTGAGTATCTCGTACGTTGTTCTCTTTACCTTACTTACTTTAAAAAATTTCATCATATATTGTATATCTTTTACGACCTCCCTTCCATATAAGTATAATGCACGTCCATAACTTGAAGCTCTATTATAATACCTGCACCTCTAGTGCATGCACAATCCAAGTAAGAGCTTCATGCTGACTTCTTATAAGGCTGGTACCTTAGGTTTTATCGTAGAGCTGTCATAAAATATAGCTACTGTATTATCTCTCTTGCACCTCTGATATTAAGAGTGATTCTACAATGTTCTCAATCACGATGTCCATAATTTCATGGGTCCAATAATCAAGCTCCCGATTTACTTAGTTGATGTAACTCTTTAGTTTCCTCTTTCCTCGGATCAACTTTTATGTAAGATTAAGCTATCTTCCGATATGCGGCTCATGGTGTTAGTTATTACTTTATCCCTTCAAGGACACTATGGAATATCCATGATTCAAATTTTTAACAATTTGATCCTGTGTCTGTGACCTGGGCTCAATTCTTTCTTTTAATTTATACCAAATTCTTCTACGACTGTATGATTATCAACATATAGGCTGCATGGATAATACTCCGAGCTCTTAAGTGCGTTCATAACGTAACTAACTCTGGATCATTGATCGAATAATTCCTTTCATTCCTTCTCAGGTTTCTTTAAACGTAAGCTATTACTTTTCCTGGTTTTTCTTCCCCTTTGTTGCGTGTATACTTAGCTTATATTAGTGCCCACACTTGCTAGAGTTTTCATACAACTCATATGATCTCGAATATTACTTTCAATTCTTACTTCCCGTTCATTAGCCACGGTTGGTGCCACTTTACTTTGGAATGCTTACAATGTTGTTGCGAGATTGTTGTTATATGACCATTTCCTATTTAGGTCATTGTGCTTAGGTTGAAGCCTTATTTCTTATCTCCTCAGGTAGTCTTTTGTTGTAGTACTTAGGGAGAACCCTTGACTCTCGTAAATTTGTGAGCTTATTACGAACCTTTTTGATGTCCTTACTTGCCTATAATCATCCATAATTTCTTACTTTCACGCCCTTGTGCTTGTATGGTTGCTTCTGAACTGATATTTTGACTGCCTTCCCAGTGGAACTTTCTTTTATCCCCGTAACATTCATACGTATCTTTAACTACCCCAACTCTTATTTGAATATATTTCAAGTATTATAATGATATGCTTCGAGGCTGAACTCTCCATGTTGGGTTCTACTATGTTTATCTCACACGATCTGATGATTCGTCTATAACCTCCTGTTTAGCCATAACTAGGATCTTCCTAACCAATTACTAACTACTCATTGGCCCATTCTCATATCAATATTCCTCGTAATCTTTCTTGGGTTACTTCCTTTGTCTTAACTTACGTCTCGCACTGGCTCCTTATTTATTAATAACAGCTCGGGCAGGAACCTTTACTTCCTCTCCTTGACGTCGTGCTTGCACAATACTCTTGAATCGTAGCGTATCTGTAAGATTTGGATAAGTGTCATCTCATTCCTCTTTCATTTATCACATTCTTCCTTTACCATTTCATAGTCACTAGAACCACTTTTCTGGCTTAATGCCACATTACTCCATATTCTCCTTTTTAGGGATGTACTAAAAACTGAAGCCACGAGGATCTAACTATATATATTTTACCTCTTCATCTTTGGCTTCGCTTCTCAACATCAATGATCCTTACTTGCCTTGCAGCAATTCTTCTGTACCAAGGATGACAAATTCCTTTACTCGCGAGGGTGACACTTAGCGTAACTAGCACATACAGTCTCTTAAGCTTAAATTTTCTCACACTGCTTGCTCTAGGGAAGCGTTTCCCCGAATGACTATTCTCTGTATTCATCGTGAATCTTCTTATGTGGTCCCTTCTATTACCGCCGGAACGAAATATGAAATTCCCATGATGCCGACTATTATCAATCACTCAGTCCCTAATTCATGTTTAGTTTATCTTGTTCACCAATCCATACTGGTTCTATTATTCTGGGTCGAACTTTTTCATGAGTTGCCACGTTAAAGGTAAGTCCCTCAAATTTATCCAATTTTTTTTATTTGTTTTTATTAATCTCCCACTAACCAATAATTAACCAATTACCCACATAATTATCTCAAATTACTAAGAATACTACTTACTTTTAACATACCTTATACACCTTATTATTATGGACATGTGGTACCTTGTATGGTACTAGTCCATAAATACTGGGTATTTTAGTTCGGGTCGTATTTTATCCCAAAATTTCAAACCTCGATGAAAAGCTTTCCCTCTCAACTTCATGAATTTCCTCACCACTTGTTTGAAATAGCATAGTGTTTATAATTTTAAAAAATAATCTCATTCTCGAACTTACGTTGATTAACTTACGACGAAACTTTAACGTGCGAAAATGCGGGATGTATTATCTCATATCCGAGCTTTCACCAATTTGCTTATGGCATACTTTTACGTATGAAAATATGGGGTGTAACAGTTATGCCCTCAAAAGCCCTGCGGAGTTATCATAATGCTCCCATTCTAGACATTTGGACCATTATTAGTGTGGCGAAATATATTTTTCGTAAAATAATTACCTTTTCCTATCCATTTGAAACTATTTGCAATATATACCTACACAGTTAAAATTAATTACCCCTACCTACCAACCCATTACCAATTTGGCTTAGCTTAGCTTAATTTGGTTTGGCTTGATTTGTCTTGGCTTGGCTTGGATTGAATTGGCTTTGCTTGACTTGGCTTGACTTGGTTTGCTTGGCTTGACTTAAATTGGCTTTGCTTCGCTTTGCTTGATTTAGTAGCTTAGTTTGACTTTATTTGGTTGGTTTGACTGAGTATTAAAAAAAATAGATATGGGGCAAACCACATGGGCAGGCATGGGTAAATAACTTCCCCTTCCTGGGTATTTGCCAAAGACCTCCAATTAATTAGAACATATAAGGGCAAAGATCACTTGTAGCCCGTGGCCGAAACTATTACATTTGGTACTCGCAAAAGTGTATAAAATTTATATTTTATTTAAGAGGAGATATACATGTCATTTTTCCTAACTTATAATAATGACATAAGTATTATCTCAAAGTTTGAATTATCGACTGTAAAGGTGTATACATATAATTAGTATAGACAAGTTAGACGTAAAAATTTGGTAAAAATAGCATGGGCTAGCCAGTTTTCGGACTGGTCGTTCAAAAATAGCCAGCATTTGTAAAGTTATTAAAAAATAGCCATTTACGGAAAGTTCCAGCATAATATACTAGAGATCGGTGCATCAGTGTATGAACTTCCAGCATATTGTGCTGGAACTCCAACACGTGGAAGGTTCCAGCATAATATACTGGAGATTGGAGAACTTGTGTATAAACTTCCAGCATATTATGATGGGCCGGTATATTATACTGGAACTCTAGTATATTATGCTGGAGTTCCAGTATACTTACGTTGGAACTCCAATATAATATGCTGGAGTTCCAATATACTTATGCTGGAACTCTAGTATATTATATTAGAGTATTTTTCGGATTTTGAACAGTGCTTTTGTTCAGATTTATCTTTACATAAAAAATGGCTAAATTTTGATTATTTTTGAAACTGTGGCTATTTTTGATTGACCACTTGTAAATCTGGCTATTTTTGAATTTCTCCCCAAAATTTGAGGAATTAACCCAATAGTCGCCCACTCAACCACTTAAACTAAAATTAGTAGGTAAACATATAATATATGTATAATTTATGTATTATATATATATAATTGTGCATATTTTATGCATTTGACTAGAAAAAGTAATCAATGAATATGTCCGGCTATTTATGTAAAGATCCCAAAATTTCACAAGAGTTTTTGCACAGTGCCATTTAAAGTTTGACCACTTCTTAATTTTTTTGCAGCAATGGCCATTTAAGTTCAGTTCCCGAGACTGAAGTTGGCGCTACTCCAGAACAAAAGAGCTGAGGTGGAGGATAACTTTAGACAAAACAAAAGATTGAAGTTGGCCTCAACTTTGTAGTTTTGGTCTGAAGTTGAACTTGAAATGCAGACCTCAACTTCTCCCCATGGACTGAAGTTAGGCTTAAACAGAGTCCAAATTCAGTCTCAATGATAAGTGGCCAGAAGTTATATATTTTTGAAAAAATGACTACGCCTAAAATGGCGTTGTGCAAATTGAATATTTGTGCACTTCTTTTTTTTGGTTTCCCACCCGGTTATCGGTACTCGTATTAGAGTCCGATTATATCCGCATTCACACCTTGTAGTACCCTATTTAGGAGAAAGCGTTCCCTATCAAGATTTTTTTTCATATTCAGGACTCGAACCCGAGACCTCTAGTTAAGGGAAAAGATATTTGTGCACTTCGCCCAACTTAGGCTCAATATTAATCCATAAGCGAGGATGATTTTAAGTTTAAGGATAACTTCTAGGGTTCCACATAACAATTCGACAAAGTTATTAAGAGACCTAATTAGATTAGCGGCCAAAATCACATGTCGACAAGGGGCGGGGAATAACTTTTTATTATATATAGAGGCGGATTCAGTATTTAAATTTTATAGGTTTAACTTTATCTTATACACATTTAATTTGACATATAAAGTACTAATGGTGTAAAGATTTTTTACACCGTAGAATTATCTTTACCTGTTATTGTAATATATAATCTCTTTTTCATAATTACAAATTCAATATTTTAAAGAAACGTATATGCATGTAAATAGTTTTATATGTGATACGATTATATACATATACATATAATCTCGCTCCTGCGCCCAAGATCTTCGCTTCTGTTGGGCCGCAAATGCGTCCTTATTCTCGCTTCTGCGATCCATTCCAACCAGGCCTTCCTTCACTTCTGCGATCAATTGTCCGCATCTGCGAACTCGCATCTGCGTGCATTCTTCCGCAGATGCGGAAACACCAGAAATCAGCAGCCTTCAACAACAACAACATGAAGAAAAATGATCCAAAATCAAATTCGAAACACACTCGAGCCCCTCAGGACCTCGTTCAAACATACCAACAAGTTCCATATCATAATACAGACCTACTCAAGGCCTCAAAACACACATAAAAATATCAAGACGACGAATCACACCTCAAATAGAAATCTATGAACTTTAAACTTTAAATTTCCAAAACTCGCGAACATATCAAATCATCCCGGAAATCCAAATTTTGCACACAAGTCCCAAACGATATGACGAAGCTATTCAAATTTCCGGAACCACAATCCGAATCCGAATCCGATATCCTCAAAGTCAACTTCTGGTCAAACTTATGAACTTTCCAAACCTTCAATATTCCAAATTTTTGCCAACTTCTGCCGAAACATTCTAGAAACATTCAAATGCAAATCCGGGCATACGCCCAAGTCCAAATTCACCATCTGGATCTAAAGGAACCATTCAAACACCGTTACGGGGTCACATTCACAAAAATCAAACTAGGTCAACTTTTTCAACTTAAAGCTCCAACAATAAAATTCATTCTTCCAAACCGATTCCGAATATCCTGAAAATCAAAACCGACGATTCACACAAGTCATAATACATCACACAGAGCTACTCATGCCCGCAAACTACCGAGTAAAGCGCAAATACTCAAAACGATCGGTCAGATCATTACAATATCGTTGTGTATTTCCATTGGCGTGCAATTTCCTTCCACTTTGTATTCAAATTTAATTGACTTTGAGCTCAAATCTATGGCCAGTTGCTTCGAAATTGAAGCAACCAAATCATTGTACGATGCATACTCCTTAATCAGTATCCCCTCAATCGAATAATCGACGTAGTTATTCTCATTGTCCCAATTGCCAGAATGACGTTGTAGCACGGTTAAACTTGTTATATGTAAAATCGAATTATACCAATTTATGTATATAATTGTATGAATTTCAAATTTTATTGGTTGAAAACACAACTTGCACGAACGATAGCAACAAAAAAGGGAAGGATTAAATTCTAGAGATTACTCTGTTTTGGGGTATTTTTCGGCTGATAATCTTTTCTATAACTGGAAATACAGATTCTGCATATTATAATTGAGTTAGTTGAGTTATATTAGGAGTCTATCGCGTTAATTCATTCACTTACTGTTTTTAAACAGCTAAAAAGACTATTTTTTCTGCAGATTTACGTTATTGTATTCATAATATAGCTCGCGAATACGGTCGAATACAATCTCTACTTAGTTGGACTTCCCTGTTTACGCCGAGTTTTTTTATTATATTCATGAATACAGTAGCTTAAATACATCGAATACACTTTATAACAACTGAAAACATAGCTATAGGAAATAATTTAGTAAATGATAGTTATAGCAAGCTAATAACCATTAAACAATAGTAGTTTGTAAAAATTTCTCTTTTAAGTTTAAGAATAACTTCTAGGGTTCCTCATAAAAAATTCGACAAAGTTATTAAGAGACCTAATTAGATTAGCGGCCAAAATCACATGTTGACAAGGGGCGACGAATAACCATTTGTCAGATTCAGTATTTAAATCCGATAAGTTTAATTTTATCTCATACACAATTAATTTGACATAAAAGGTACTAATGGTGTAAAGAATTTTTACACGGTAAAATTATATTTACCTGTTATTGTAATAGATAATCTATCTTTTTCATAATTACAAATTCCATATTTTAAAGAAATTTACATGCATGTAAATAGTTTTTATGTGATACGATTACACAAACACATATAACACTATTATCATTGTATATCTTGTAGTTACTTTTATACATACGAAATACATATAGGTGCCGAAAATGATAAACTGCTAAACTTTCCACGTACTTGCCCATCGAAAAAATTCATTTTGTCTCTAAGCTATTTTTCTAGCTCTTCGTCAAATAAATTATTTTTCTTTTTACTGGGAACAAAATATTAGTTAGGCCGTGAATATATTATGATATATATAATGTAATAATGTAATAATGCGCGCAGGCTGTAATTTGTCTTTCTTTGACACTATATGGTAAAACTTGATAGGGAGATCTTAACTTGACTAATATGTTCCTATAAGATTATATCTCTATCTATTATGATAATAAAAACCCTGTTCTGAATATATTACTTACGTGAAAAATATAACATGAGACTATGTTAAATGGTTCATTTAGATTAATTCAAACTCCATAAATCAAAACTTAATTGTATCTTGAACGCTAGCTAACAATACGCGTTATACTAATAAAGAAATTTAGTTTTTGTTTTGCTTCACCTGTTTGTTAGTTCCATGCCATACGATAAAATTGTACGTATCATTTGGAAACTTCTTATTACTAGCTTTAATTAGGCGAAAATAGCACGAGCAACCATTTTTCGAACTGGTAAATCGAAAAGTAGCCAGCTTTTGTAAAGTTATTGAAAAATAGTCATTGTTTTGCCGAAATACAGAAAGTTTCAGCTTAATATGCGAGATTATGGAGCTCCATATAAACTTCCAGCATATTTTGTTGGACTTCAGCACATGGAAAGTTCTAGCATAATATGCTGGATTATGGAGCTCCTGCATATAAACTTCCCGCATATTATGTTGGAACTCCGGTATGTTATGAAATGCCAGCACATTATGCTGGAAGCTCATATATAAAAAATTTGAACTCCAGTATATTATGCTGGAATATTTCCGTATTTTTAAGGGTGTATTTGTTAAGATTTTATCTTTACATAAAAATGTAGCTAAATTTTGATTACTTTTAAAAATGTGGCTATTTTTCAATTATCAGTTATAAATTTAGCTATTTTTTATATTTTCATAAGAGTGGACATAAGTGGAGTTTCGTTAGAATTCCGTATCTTTGGTTCAAACTCTCTGTATATGTCTTAATGATTTTTTACACAAATAAATAATTTCAAATTCAATAAATCTAAGTGGTTGTGATAGAATTTCAAACTTAAATTCATAAAATTTAAATTTTAGATTCGCCCAGCTGAGTAGCGGCAGTGACAGCAACAAACATTAATATTGTATTGCTCAGTGCTCACCCATTGAACAACACCAATTAATATCCGAGAGTACGATGTTCCTAATTGCTTGCTTTCAAACAGTGGCAAGACGAGGATGTATTCCAATTACTCGTACCTACACTTATCTCTATTCTCATCCATTCAACAATAACAAAATAAGTCAGAAAATTCTGTAGTTTATTGTTGACAAGTACTTAATACTTTTCCTTATAATAATTCAGTTTTAATAGGTTACATATGTTGGGTTTAAGCTTATAATACCTTAAAACAGACCGAAAAGGAAATTGAGGGAGAAATGATCCTTAAATTTAAGGTCTATTTTTAAGGTAAATTAAATGTACGAATATATAATAAATAAAATAATATCTTGGTAAAAATATATTATACAGTATATAATATAGAAGGAATTACATAAATATAAAGATTTATATAATATCATGAGCATAATAGACTTTTCAGGTAAAAATATTATAAAATCTGGCAAATGTGACTTTTGTAATAAGTAAAGCAAAGTAAAATGATTTTTGTGTAACAAAAGAAAGAATAGTGGCTTTTGAGTAATGAACACAAAGTTAAATGATTTTTATGTAAAAAAAAATGACTTTTGGGTAAAAACACAAAAATTCAATGACCATGGATAATTAACTCGTAAAACCTTTAAGAAGAGATAAAAAATAGTTTAGACAATGTTTCAATAATTAAAAATATTAAATATTTTTCCTAAAAAATATGCAGAAAAAACATTAAAAGCCAAATAATATGGACCGGAGTTTCAAAGGAACTCTCTTTTAGAACTTTTTCTTACTGGCGACACCTTAATTGGTTAGGTGAGAAGTTGTCGAAATCTTCAAATGAATGGTTCTAGTAATGGTTACACCTAGGATGACAGCTCGACAGCAGTTTTTTGTTTTTTGGTTTCCGATCTAGTGTTCAGTGCCCGCATTAGAGTCCGAGTATATTTGAACTCGTGCCGTGTAGGACCCTATTCGGGAGAAGCGTTTCCTATCAAGTCTTTTTTCATATTCAAATCTCGACCTCAGACCTTTGGTTAAGGGAGAATCAACGACATCCACTTCACCACATTCTTTTACGGTGACAACAGCCTTTACCCTAATACACACGTGCACGTTAATTCATATCCTTTCTAATATGGATGTTCTTATTTATTTTTCTCATTCGTATTTATTTTGTGCTCTGACTAATTTAGATTTAATCCGAAAAGCCTACTTTAAAAGGTAAGACGTTCTTTAATTGTCAAAGAGGATTTCATTCATATAACTCAAATTCAGACTTCTGAAAGGAATATTAATTTCCATCATAACCTTTAGTGATGCATGAACTACAATGTTATATTGCCATCTTTTGGTTCATGGACTAATGTAATGATCTGATCGGTCATTTTTTGAATTAGCGTCTTGTTCGGTAGATTAAGGTCTCGAGTAACTTTATATCATGTATTATGATTCGTATATGTGGTCGAGTTCGATTTTCAAATAATCGAATTTGGTTTGGAAGAATAATTCTTGTTTTAGAAGCTTTACTAAAAGAGTTGACTGGAGTTTGACTTTTGTGATGGCGACTCCGGAATGGTGTTTTGATGATTCCAATAGTTTTGTATGGCGATTTCAGACTTAAGCGTATGTCTGGATTTGGATTTGAAAGTCCGTGGGCTAATATGATACATTTTGGCAAAAATTGGAAAGATTGAAGATTTGGAAAGTTGAGAGGTTTGACCGAGAGCTGACTTTGTAGATATCGGGTTCGGATTTCGATTCCGGGAGTTGATATAGTTCCGTTGTGTCATTGTAACTTGCATGCAAAATGTGACGTCATTCCTGTCGAGCTCCCTTTTTCCCTCTCCTTTCAGATCAGTCAGGATTTTTGACATTATTGGGACAACTCGTTTCCTTTTGGGAAAAGGGGTATGTAAGGAATTGAAGAGTCGCCACCTAACGAATTAATGTGTGTTAGGGTACCTACTAAAGGTCATTATAACACATATTTGAATAAGCAGGGATTGGGTAAGGGCTTGAAATTACTTCAAGGGGAAGGTGTTAGGCACCCCTCAAAGTCCACAACTGTGATTCCCGGCCAAACAAGCTTTGTGAATTTAAACAAGTAGCAAATAAGCTTAAACAAATAAAGATTTTGAAAAGATTCGCAGTTTAAGCACACATGTGAAGTAAAGTTTTAGAAGATTTAAAGTCTAAGCACATATATAAGGTTTTGAAAGATTTACAGTCTAAGCACACATGTGTAAGGGATAGGGGAGTCCTAGATTGTTTATCCTATAGTATCACCTCAGTACAATGCCCGGTAATCACTCCTAAGAAAGGGGTTACACGTGGCATTAGCACCATTCCATATCTACCATTTCCTACCCCTTAGCGGTTATTTAAGTGAGTGTTGTTTAACGACCTCTATGCGTGATGTTACCCGTCCCTTCTTAATGGTCCTGGAGGAAATTAGGACCTCTACCTATAGGCAGTTCTAGACATACCCCTAAGGTTTAAAAGGAGAAAATACTAGGCGACAGGCAAGAACAAATAGGACTTTAGCAAATAAAGGCAGGAAAGAACAATTAAGAGGCTCAGATTTACCTCCACAAATAATGCACGTAAACAGCACGACTCGAACACAAACACGAGGCATTCTATTAGACAGGATCCTAAAGCATGATGTCTAAGTGAATATCAAAACACAGAAGATATGCAGTTTTATTTTATAAACCCAAAAGCAGGGGCCCTAATTAGTTTGCCTACTGATTTTAAGCATGTTAACCATTTAGCAGTAAACACAAAAGAAACAGTTTTCCAGTTTTATAAAGGTTGATTACCTAAGGCTTACTTAAGAGTGGGGGGTAATGCACAATAGTTGTCAAAATTGTTAAAAACTGTTTAGAAATTGTTATCCCTAAAGCATGTTGTTCTAAGTGTTGTAAAATACAGGGATTGTTACCAGTTTATTTAAAACAGGATGATCAAATGTGAGACTATCTTATGTCCTTTTTCATGCATCAGTAGTTTAACTAGGTGTGACTGCGCGAGATCTTAAAGCATGGTATCTACTATGCACATAGAGTTGCAAAATGGTTGTAGAATTCCTAAAGCATGAATTCTAAATGCACAGGAAGTTACAACATAATTTCAGGATGTGCAGGAGCAACATTTTTTATGTTGATGCTATTATCTAGCCAAGAAGCAGGATATAGAAGTGATAAATAGGGTCAAATGAGATGTTGAACCAGTAAACCTAAAACATGATATCTAATGCATGACATGCTTAGAATGTATTGGTCCTAAATATGGATTCTAATGCACATAGCTGAAATGTAAACCTAAGGCATGGTTTCTACCCGTTGATATTGATAACATATATAGCTACCCTCCCCTTTTCACTAGCCAACCCCAATATTCGTTTACAATAATTATTACAAACCGAAATTGAATGAATTACATAGATAAAGAAAAATAAGAAGTTACACTATAGGGAGCCTGAAAACAGGCCCAGATTTCCAGAACCTCAAATGCCTAAATGTTACATAGCCTTTCTCATATCCAGGTGTGTCAAAGTTTCCTAAGGACCTCAAGGGATCCCGGGCAGTACTCACACCCAGATTTCACCACCATAACTGAGTAAGTGCAGTGTGGAAGTGTCATCTCCAATGCGTCAGAGTTCAGAGGGATCTCATAAGGATCCCTAAGCAGTCACACATTGGAGGGGCATAACTTAAGGACCTAAGAGTAAGAGTGAAAGTACTTGACATAGTTTTGAAAAGGTTTTAGTAGGAAAGCAGGGTGAAAAGAGACCTAGTTGAAATAGTTTTGTAAATAAGGGAGTTGTTTAGTAAAACAGCTTTAGAAAATAGTTGTGTAATTAAACAAACTGCAGCTCAGTCAAACAAGTTCAGCAACACTCAGAGAACAAACCTTCACACAGGGTTAATTGGGGATTGGGGACAAATAGAGCATGTATGTTGAACACAAAACAGGCAGAAGTCTTTTGCACTTGGTGCAGATAGTAACACATAGATTCAGGAGTATTAATTAGACATAGTTACAGAATCTGAAATGCTTAGGGGATTCAGTAGAGTATAGGATTTCATACTAAACATGATTGATCATTAAGACAACTTAGGATAACAAAGAAATAGGTGCATACTAGAACCAGGCGATAGTACACAAGCATTAAAAAAATAGGGTAAAGTCAGGTTACTGATTCATTAGAGCATGCTGACCCTAAAGAGGTAAGACATAACTAGCACACTTAGATGAAGCAAAGAGGTCAATTACATGTCGAACAACAAAACCATAGGTAGAAGCAGATTAGAAACATGATGAACTAAAGTAGCAAAAGAAACATATTGTTTTTGAGACTTGCATTGAAATCAGAACATACCAGTAAAGAAGATAGTAAACTCAAAGTGAAGGATAGGAGAGCACAATAATTAGCCTTGGCTTACAGCCGGCTAATTAAGAACAGTAGCAAGTAGCAAAGAAGGAAAGCATAAAGCTTTGAGTGTGAGATATAGTTTTTGAACCAACGTGTTCGTGTGCTGGTGTTAATGAGAGAGCATGTATATATAGTTTGAAACTACGGAGAATAATAAGGTAAGAATCTAAGTCAAGCAGTAATTATGGGGACCCAGAATCAATTAGTATAAAATCAATATAAGTACTCCTCAATTAAGGGAGTTAACTTCAAACGATAAAGACAAATAAGGAAGGAGATCACATAAGACTGGAATATAACACATAAGGAAATATTTCAACACAGTAAGTATAGAACAAGTAATTAGGCTAGGTACATAATATTCTAATTAAAGAAAGACTTGTAAGAATCGATTGACAGTGTAGTCAATCACATAAAAAAGCAAGAAAATAACTTATAGTTCAGAAATTGGTAGAGAATAAAGAATATCAATCACAGGGAATCAGGGATTCCAATAGAAGGCAATACTAACTAAAGGAAAGGACCACAAATTAACGGAACATATAGGCGGGGAGAAGCAAGAAATCAGAAACCCTAATAAGCCTGGTAAAGTAAAAATCACACAAAATCAGGGATTCAAACTAGAACATAGTACTGATTAGGGAGATTAACACAAATTTCTGAGAATAAGCGAGATAAACACAGCGTATGCAAAAAGAAGCAAGAATCAGAAACCCTAATAAGACAAATAGGGTAAAATCACAAAAGCGCAGAACGTTCATGAGAAACAAGCACACATACAGATTAAACGATCAAATTATCAAAGGCAGACTCAAAACCCAAGATTAAGACCAAAAGAGTTAGGGTTTTCAACATAATGAATCAGATAAAAAGGGAAAAACTTAAATAACCGTTTAAAAATAGTAAGAATCATAGAATGTTACTGAAAATCAGAGGGAAAGTCATTTTTGAAAAGGGGTTAAGAAACCCTAGTTTTGAAGATAAAGAAACATTTTAAAAATCGGGAAGATTCTTAGGGAAAACAGTAAAGATAACTCAAAATATACTCAGATCTATTACAGATATGAAGAGTCAAGAGATGAGTTAGGGTTTCAGAGAGCGATAACGTAGAGATAGAGAGATTCCGGCTTAGAAGCCATGGATCTAGCCGGAAAATAGAAAGGTCTTATTACTCGGACGGCCAAGGGTGGCTTGAGAACGGCATGAAGAGACCATAGGTGTGAGCTGAACAGCCGTTGGTCCTTTGAGGACCTCAGGGTAGCAGGAATCCGGCATGTGAGAGAGCCATGGAGGCTAGGGGTGGTGGTGGAACCACCATTGTTATCGGTGAGCCAACGGCCGGTGAGACGAGAGTAGGGTTTAGCAGAGAGAGCTTGAGAGAGATGAGAGGATCTAACGGCGGAGGGTGATGAGAGAAATGAGAGAAATAAGGGTTTGGGGGGGGGGGATAGGTCTTTTAAGTTAATTAAGTAAAGAGTGAATCTGGGTTGTTGATCAAAATTGATCAATGGCCGAGATTAAATCAAGTCTGGACCGGGTAATGGCTAATTTAATTGGGGTTTGGGGATGGCTTGGTTTAGGTTAGAATTGAAATGAAATTAGGTTAGTTGTTAAATACCCAATTAAATTAATTAAAATAATTTGTAAAAATAGCTAATAATCATAAAAAATAAATTTCATGTATAGAAAATAATTTAAAATGATTACTTAGTATTTTAAAATACAAATGACTAAGTTTTGGATAAAAATGGTATAAATTATATGATTGATCTATAATTGCAAAGTTATTGCAATTATATCCAAAAGATGCCAAATTGGCTATTTATTGAATAATTTGGCCTTAATAGGACCATGAATAATAAATTAAATCAATAAATGCTTTTGAAATTATTTGTGATGCAATTTTTTAATTATTTATTGGAAATAAAATGCTAGGTAAATTAATAAAAATATAGAAAAAATATGGAAAAATACCAATTGTTATTAATGCATGATTTTGAAGGTATATATGCAATTTTAAAATATTTTTTGGAAAAATTGGGTATCAACAACTTCCCCTCTTTACCTGGAAAGGATGAAAGAGTTGTCGGGTAAAGATATTATTGCCAATTTTGACCGAGCGAAACGGTTTGAGAGATATAGGGCTGCACCCTAATTTCTGAGCTGCCTACATATCCCTGGTTTTACAGGAATCAGGACGTATGTAGTTTCGAATTCATCAGCGAAGTATACCGATGAAGTTATCACAAGAGAGGATGCAACATCTAGGGCTGGATGAATGAACGGTTTACAGAAGGGTTTAGGTTTGATATGGCTGGGAGAAGTGGAGCGGGATCGCTCCTATTTGGATAGTCGTTGCTCGCCGGGTTACCTGCAAATAAGAATACCGCAAGTATATATTGTGCATAAATTTAAACATGATGCAGGTTCCCGTTGGGACTATGAAAGTTGTCTTCGGACGGTTAGGGATGACGTCCTTAGACCATGAAATCCTGGGCTATAAATTGTTTGATGAAAGACTCGCAGGCCATGAAATGATGTTCTCGGGCTATGAAGATGGTGCCTCCGAACTATGACGCCTTTGAATAATGATAGTGCAAGATTGAGGGAGATCCCCGCGCGGCTATGAGGATGATGCCATTAGACTATGAGGCCTTTGGACAAGTTGGCGATATTTCAGCCCATGAGGTGCAATAACGTGATGTCAACAAGGCAAGGCTTAGTCTTGCGAATTAGGGGGCAGAGCTTAGCCCGAAAGAGAAGCAAAGTAAATAATGCTTGAGAGACAGTGCTTAGTCTCGGTGAAAAAAGTATATTGGAGGCAGAGTTTAGCCTCATGCAGGTATGGAGACAGAACTTAGTCTCATGCAAATGAAAGAAGGAATTAGCCTTATGCAAGGGAAGGCAAAGATTAGCCTTATGCAAGGTGGAGGTAGAGCTTAAACTCATGCAGATCGGAAGGCAGCGATTAGCCTTATGCAGATGGAGGCAGAGCTTAGCCTCATGCAAAATGTGGGACAGAGCTTTAGTCCCATTCAAGATGAAGGCGGAGCTTAGCCTTATGCCGAAGAATAAATAGCAAATGATAGTAGAATTTCTTAGCTGGTAGCATATTTCTTCATTGCGATAGTTGTGAGAATTGTGACTATAGAGCATGTTTGTTCTTTGTGCTGATATCAAATTTCAGCAATTGCAATTGTGACTTTGAAGCGTGTTTATCATTTGTTCCTGCATCCAAAGAAAAATCGTGAGTTCTGTGGATGGGGAAGGTCGGTTCGCATCCCCCCTGGCTTTGGTCGACTCGTTCTGCCTGGTCTGATGATCCTGTTCAAGTTATCGGGGTAGCGTTTGCTACACATAGCTATTTTGAAAGCAAGCATTCATGATTTTGCAAAGACATAGTATAAGATATATTTTGAGAAATTTAGATGAACCGACGACTGTGACATGGTTCAAGACATTGTGACCTCTCATGCTTCAGAATTTTGAGGGTCCTCCTCAAAATTCTTCCCCAGTTTGATGGGTTGACATTTTTGACTGTTGCGCGTGCTGCGGTCGGCTGAACTTGCTTCAGAATTTTGAGGGTCCTCCACAAAATTCTGCCCAGTTTCCAATTGTGGGGGGAAATGAGATTTTAATTGAATTGTGATCGAACCCATAGGGCTGCCTACATATCCCCTCTTAAACGGGAATCAGGTCGGGCATAGTTCAGTTTACATCATAAAGAATTATACATAGTAGCACTTGACTGTATCGGAATTGATTGATTTTGGCCAGACTTCTCCGTCCATTTCTGCAAGTATGGGAGCTCCTCCCGTCAGTACTCAATGAACCATATACGGACCTTGATAGTTGGGGGAGAATTTCCCTTTGACCTCATCTTGATGTGGAAAGATCTTCTTTAACACCAGCTGCCCCGGTGTGAACTGTCTCGGCTTGACTCTTTTGTTGAAAGCTCTGGTCATTCCGCTCTGATAAAGCTGTCCATGACATATTGCATTCATCTTTTCCGTCTATGAGGGCTAGCTGCTCATAACGACTTCTTATCCATCCTGCGTCGCTGAGCTCAGCTTCTTGTATGATTCTTAAGGAAGGAATTTCCACTTCAGCAGGAATAACAACTTCCGTACCATAAACCAGCAAATAAGGAGTTTCCCCAGATGATGTGCGGACTGTGGTGCGGTATCCCAGTAAGGCAAATGATAGCTTTTCGTGCCACTGTCTGTGTTTTTCTATCATCTTTCTCAATATCTTCTTGATGTTCTTGTTGGCGGCTTCTACAGCTCCATTCATCTGAGGTCTATAGGCTGTGGAATTCTTGTGCTTGATTTTGAAAGTCTCGCACATGGCTTTCATCATATCACTGTTTAGATTGGAGCCGTTGTCCGTGATGATTGATTCTGGAAATCCAAACCGACAAATAATATGGTTGCGAACAAAGTCTGTCACGACTTTCATAGTCACTGCTTTGTAGGATGCTGCTTCGACCCACTTGGTGAAGTAATCAATAGCTACTAAGATAAACCTGTGTCTATTTGAGGTTGTAGGCCCGATCGGTCCAATAACATCCATTCCCCAGGCGACGAATGGCCAAGGCGAGCTTGTCGCATTGAGCTCATTTGGGGGTACCTTTATCATATCTGCATGTACCTGACATTGGTAGCATTTCCGGACATACTGGATGCAGTCCGTTTCCATGGTCATCCAAAAGTAACCAGCTCTGAGTATCTTCTTGGCCAAGACAAAACCATTCATATGTGGGTCGCAAGTCCCGGCATGTATCTATTCGAGTAGTCTGGAGGCTTCCTTTGCATCGACACATCTCAATAATCCCATATCGGGAGTTCTCCTGTACAGGGTTCGTCCGCTGTGAAAGAAATTGTTGGACAATCTCTGAAGTGTGCGTTTCTGAGTGTGATTTGCAAGCTCTGGGTACTCCCCCTTTGACAGATATTCCTTGATATCATGGAACCATGACTTTCCGTCTGCTTCTTCTTCAATGTGGACACAATATGCCGACTGGCTATGGATCTTTACTGGAATAGGATCAATGAAGTTCTTAGTTGGATGCTGTATCATGGATGATAGAGTGGCCAGTACATCGGCAAACTCGTTCTGAATTCTAGGGACGTGCCGAAATTCTGTCTTTGTGAACCTCTTTCTCAATTCCTACACGTGGTGCAGATATGGAAGTATCTTGGAATTCTTGGTAGCCCATTCTCCTTGTACTTTGTGTATTAGCAGGTTTGAATCACCAATTACGAGCCCTAGGATGCAGGCTTCATACTCTACCATATTGTTGGTACAGGGGAATCTGAGTTTAGCAGATACCGGATAATGTTGGCCAGTTTTTGACACGAAGACTGCTCCAATACTGACCCCTTTGAAATTGGCTTCTTCGTCGAAGAGCATTCTCCAGCCGCCATAGGATTCAACAATGTCTTCTCCAATGAATAATACTTATTCATCGGGAAAATATGTTTTCTGAGGTTCGTATTCTCCTCCCATTGGGTTCTCGGCAAGATGATCTTCCAATGCTTGTCCCGTGACCGCTTTCTGAGTCACATACACGGTGTCAGATTCACTTAGCAGAATTTTCCACTTGGCCAGCTTTCCAGTGGGCATGGGATTCTGAAAGATGTACTTCAAGGGATCCATCCTTGATATGAGATATGTCGTGTAGGCACAGAAGTAGTGCCTCAGCTTCTGGTCTACCCAGGTTAGAGCACAGCAGGTACTCTCCAGTAGAGTTCGTATGGAGTGAACTTCTTACTCAGATAATAGATAGCATGTTCCTTTCTTCCTGTCTCGTTGTGCTGTCTCATTGTGCTGCCCCAGAACGCAGCTGAAAGCTCCATCTAATACTGCAAGGTAGAGTAGCAAGGGTCTACCTAGCTCGGGCGGGACCAAAATTGGTGGCATTGACAAGTATTCCTTGATTCTATCGAAAGCTTTTTGACAATCTTCGGCCCATTTAGTTGCAACATCCTTTTTTAACATCTTGAAGATTGGTTCACATATGATCGTGGACTGGGCTAGAAACGGTTGATGTAGTTAAGGCGCCCCAGGAAACTCATCACATCTTTCTTGTTCTTTGGCGGTGGTAATTCTTGGATGGCTTTGACTTTTGACAGATCCAGTTCTATTCCTCGGCGGCTGACAATGAACCCAAGAAATTTTCTGGCAGGAACCCCGAATGCACACTTCGCGGGGTTTAATTTCAGGTTGTATTTCTGCAACCTGTTGAAGAACCTCCTCAGACCTGCTATATGGTCGGTGGATTTCTTGGACTTGATAATGACGTAGGCCACATATACCTCGATCTCTTTATGTATCATGTCATGGAAGATAGTGGTCATAGACCTCATATAAGTGGCCCCAACATTCTTTAAGCCGAATGGCATCATCTTATAAGATTAGACTCCCAACAGCGTGATGAAAGCCGTTTTCTTTTGCATCTTCTTCGTCCATCTAAATCTGATGGTATCCGGCAAAACAATCCATGAACGACTGAAGTTCATGCTTTGCACAATTGTCAATCAGGATGTGTATGTTTGGAAGGGGGAAATCATCCTTTGGACTGGCCTGGTTGAGATCCCGGTAGTCGACACATACCCTAACTTTTTCGTCTTTCTTGGGCACTGGCACGATGTTGGATAACCACTTTGGATTTCCAACTACCCTGAGGACCTTGGCGTTGATTTGCTTGGTAACTTCTTCTTTGACTTTCAGATTCATATCAGGCTTGAACTTTCTAAGCTTCTTTTTTACCGGCAGGCACATTGGATTGGTCGGAAACTTGTGAGTCACAATGGACGTACTTAGATCAGTCATGTCATCATACGACCATGCAAATATGTCCTCAAACTCTTTCAAGAATTGGGTGTATTCCTTTTTCTCTGATGGCGACAAATAGATGTTTATGCGAGTTTCTTTGATAGTCTCTGAATTTCCCAGGTTGACTACCTCAGTTTCATCCAGATTGGACTTAGGTATGTTCTCGAAATCCTCAACTTCTCTGAAAATTTCATCAAGTATGACATCATCTTCTTCTGAATCACTGTCCTTTTGTTGCGTTGTCTCATTGCATGTCATAGTCATTGGTCTATCAGGACAGGAAATAGTAATGCCCAAGACTCGTCGAGCCATGGTGATCTGACGGTCCAATTCTTGAGGAATGATCCCTTGTTCACAGCTTGGCGGGTAGGGAATTCCTCTTCCTCTTCCTCCTCCTAAAAAATAACACAACAGTACATGCCTTCGTCTTCCAGGAATAGATTATTCAAAGCTGTTAGAGTTTCTTCTTCTTCTGACCCCCATACGATATCAGCTTGCTGGAAAGTCTGCTCCAAATGTGGTATAGGCTGTTCCAATGGATAGTAGGGACCGCTCCATGGTGGCGACCAGTCTTCGTACTCTTGGCAAGTTTATTTGTATCCCAGCCCAAAAGTGGTGCCATGGTGCTTCAGCTGTATTGGTTTGGAAATCCCCTGAAGATTCTTACCGAGCCCTTTGCCAGGCTTTTACCCGCTCCAGCTCAATATGCTTTTGATCTTACTATCCCACCACTTATCCTTGTCTATTGCGTTGACCCGCTCGATGTGATGATAGGTTTCTCCACCGAGCCTTCTTCTACCTTCACCCATCGGGATGGTCTGGCGACTATAGATAGGGTTGCTTCCATCTCCGTGGATGATTACTTCCTGGTGGTTCCATTCAAATTTCACTGCCTGATGCAATGTTGATACAACAGCCCCAGCAACATGTATCCACGGCCTCCCCAATAACAGGTTATATGACGTGGATACATCTATCACTTGAAATTCAATCTCGAACCATGTAGGTCTCATCTGTAGACAAAGACTGATTTCTCCAATGGTTGCCCTCTGAGAACCATCGAATGCCTTCACATTCATGGACCCTTCTCTTATCTAGTACAATCCTTTGCCCATTCTTTTGAGGGTTGTCAATGGGCAAATGTTGAGGCTAGATCCTATGTCGATTAGAACCTTGGTAATGAAATAATCTTCATATTTCACAGTAATGTGCTGCCTTGTTGTGACTTAACACTTCAAGTGGCAGCCCATCCTCATAGAAAGTGATCTTGTGACTTTCCAGCACCTGTCCCACCATGTTGACCATTCTCCACTAGTGATGTTATTAGGCACATATTCTTCATTCAACACTCTCATCAAAGCATTCATGTGCGCTTCCGAGTTCTGCAGCAATGACAGGATGGATATTTGGGCTGGAGTCTTGTTCAGCTGATCTATGACTGAATATTCTTTGGCTTGAAACTTTCTCCAAAGATCATCTGGACCTGTTCAAATGACGGGTGTCCTGTTGGAATCATGTTTGCTAGACTCTGCCAAGTGTTCAGGTGTATAGACCCTACCGGTCCTGGTCATCCCCTGTGCGGCACCAACTTCTTCTATCTTAACCTTACCTTTCCTTTTTGCTTCAGCCACGTAGTCGACATTGGTGTTGAAAAGCGGCGGGGTTGACACTGTCACTGTAATTGGTGCGGCTATCTTCACTTTAAATGGGACAGGTGCCATGGCAGGTGGGATTACCTCAACCTCAAACGGCACAGGTGCATCCGCAGGTGGTCCCACTTCAAACTTGAATGGGACTGACGCAGCCACCTCAACATCTCCTGACGGATGAATCTGAACTATGATGGGAATAAGTGTGACCGCTGGCTTCTTTGTGTCATCACCTTCTTTGATTAATCCAATCGACCCCTCTGGGTCCCATTCTTCCTCTATCTCTATCATGTTGATGCCTCCACCCCTATGGTCTGAGAGCGGATTGTTGCGGACATTAGGAGTAGCTTCCTTTGCTTGGATGACTTTATTATCAATCAGAGACTGGATTTTATCCTTAAGTGACGTCATTCATCAATTTTATGCCCCTTCATGCCAGAATGGTATGCACAAGTTTTATTTGGGTTGACCCATTGGGATGGATTTTCAGGGGTTACAGCAAGGATAGGAGTAACATAACTAGTAGATTTTAATCTTTTGTACAGCTGGTCAATAGGTTCAGCAATGGCAGTATATTTCTTGGGCGGCCTGCGGTCAAAATTGGGTCGAGGTCTTGGAAAATTTTGGCGAGCAGGGGGTGACTGGAAGTGAGAGGGTTGAGAGTTGTATGTATGATAAACAGTGGTTGGTTGGGAATATCTGGGAGACGTGGGTTGATAAGCAGGTGGGGGTGACGGTTGATAAGAAGGTGAAGGTGTTGGTTGATATGTAGGTGGGGGTGCTTGGTATGTGAGTAGGGAAGTTCGGTATACCAACGGGGATTTGGGTCCCTGTGCAACCATTACCGTCCTTGTATATTTCTTCGTGGATATACCACTAGACTGCAAGGCTTTGTTGGTGGTTTGTGGTGCCTCGAAATTAGTAACCATTTCACTCTTAATCCCTTCTTTAATTATCTCACCTAGCTTGATCATGTCATAGAATTTGTGATTTTCAACTACTATCAGCCTCTCATAATATTGCGAGTCTTGTTCCCGGACGAAGAATTTGTTCATTTGTTCTTCATCTAGGGCATGACTGACCTTAGCTTCTTAAGATCTCCAGCGAGTGGCATACTCGCGAAAAGTTTCGGTGGGCTTCTTCTTAAGGTTCTGGATATAAAATACGTCTGGAGCATTCTCCGTATTGAACCTGAACTGATCCATGAAACATGAGGCCATGCCTACCCAGTTGGACCACTTCTTAGGGTCTTGGCTGATGTACCAAGACAAAATATCTTCGGTGAGGCTTCTCATGAACAATTTTATGCGAATCTTCTTGTCTCTTCCTACTCCAACCAATTTATCACAATAGGTTCTCAAATGGACCTTGGGATCACCTGTACCGTCGAACAACTCGAACTTAGGAGGTTTGTAACCCTCTGGTAGTTCAACATCAGACTGTATGCAAAGATCTTCATAGTTTAATCCCCCAACTCTTTTACTTCCTTCGACGCCCTGGACTCGGCTAGTCAGTTTCTTGAGTTCTTCGGCCAAGTTCTTAATGATCATATCCTTCTCACTGGATTCAGGTGTGTAAGAAATAGGTTAGGTGGAGTGAGGTAAAGTCTCCACGTATATGGGGTTGTTATGATGGCCTGGCGCCTGAGCATAGAGGTGGTCATTTGTGGAGCTTTTTGGTTCAGGGATGATCAGTGGGGTGTTTCTCGAAGTATGGTAAGTGTTGCATTGTGGTGGAATAGTTTGATTTTTCGGTGGAGTTGTACGGTGGTGAGTTGTGGGAGGGTTGTGTTTGTTTGGGGTATTCTTAGGAGGTATGGGGTTTTAGGTGTTCGAATGATTGACATCTGGAACACTAAGTGAGAAGGACATGTTCGCCAAGTTTCGCACATGTTCAAGCTACCCTTGGAGTTTCAACAGCCTTTGCTCGAGTTATGACATAACATCATTCTGAACCTGAGTACCTTGATTGTCAGGATCTTTTGTTCGTTCAGCTATCATTGTGTTTTCCTTTCTGATATTGCTCAAATCTTCCATTTTGAATTTGCCTTTGCCCTTCCCCTGGATCTTGTTTGATATGATGATGATTCCAGAACGCACGAACCAACCTTTGGCGAGGGGAATAAAAGAAATAAAACAAAAGCAAAAATAAAAGGTAGCCAAGTCAGTGAGGATCATGAGAAAATATTGCAGTATTTAAACACACATTGCAGGGATATAAAAGCGTGCCCTAATTTGGGGAGCCTCGTTGTGCCCGAGGTAGGCCTAGCGACAAGTTGATTTGGAGAACTTAGATCTCAATAATTTCCTCATTTCATTAATGTAAAAGTAGATAAATCAAAAATGACGCTGAATAAGATGAATCACTAATGGCACTTGGCCTTATTACATTTGAAAAAGCAGGTGAATCTAATCTTCTTGTTACCAGAAGGACTTTCTCCAGGATTGATCTTCCTGTCCCTGTCGATTAGGTTCCCCAGGTCATGCATGCCCAAGAGCAGGTATACTCTTGCTAGATGTCCTCCTTCGCTTCCCTCAGCATTCTGGCAGTCAGCGACTCTTTTCCTTGACTTCGCCTCTAGTTCCATTAGACCCTGCTCCAAATATTCCAACCTCTCATTGGATTTGATAGCCCTTTCCTTCCACTCATTGATCAGTTCCATATCAGTCTTGTGTTCCTCCAGATGCTTGGCCTCGGACTCACGAACCCTTTTGCGCAGTTTACTGTATTTTACTTGGGCCTTAGCAACTTCATCTATGACCCTGTTTCCCCTACCAATTCCCGGCTCAACTATCCCTGCTATGCTGTCTTCCAACCATGATAGGTAAAAGCGTACATGCCCTGCGTGGAACCTGTCTAGATCGATGGTGTTACTTTCTATAATAACCTTTAGATGCCACATATGCTGAGCTTTGCATTTGTATGGGATGTCGTTGTCCTGAAAATCTGCTCTGTAATGACTCATTTTAGAGACTCGCGGTATGACTTGCTTCCTGCCTGCCTGTCTCATAACCCTGATAGAAGCATAAGGGTATATGCCCCTTAAACCGATCAACACTAGGTGCGGAGCGTCCCTCGATCTGATGATGAACTCACTGGTAGGGAGCCATTCGAACATCCATTGGACCTGGTTTCGGTCAAATTATCAAAAAATTGCGCCCATTCTGTAGCATTTTCTGGTTGAGCAAACATGTCTGGGATGTAGATCATTCTCTTGGGGTGATGAAAGGTTATATGGTCATTCCACGCCCTTCGTGGAAAATCTTGACGATATTGACCCTTTGGAGATGCTCTAATAACCAAACCTGTAGTAGCAAATTACAACCCTTAAAGTGTTTGAACCCCTTTTGGCAGTGATCTAGGGCTCGGTATATATCTGTTGTGATCATAAGGATAATGGTATATGTTTGCCCTAGATCCCCTCCATTAAGGTTTTGACTACTATAGCCAGTCAAGTGTGAATATTATCTCCTTTGCTCGGAAATACTATCATACCCAGGAAGCAAACGACGAACACAAAAACCCTGCGGTGAATATGACCCAAGGAAGTAATACATAATTCATCGTGGAAGATACGATAGGATTTGCTATGGCCGTATCGTTCATAGAGATAGTCAAAAGGTATGTAGGACTCTGTCAGGCATTCTAAATCATTGTTCCTTTTCAAAGCCATCATTTTCAGGAATCCCCTAGCGGCACGGTTTTCTGGCACCGACAAACCTGGACTATCCCAAGGTAATCCCGCGAAACCCCCTATCTCCTCCAAGAGGGGAGTCATTTCTATGTTGCCAAAACAGAACATAGACCTTTATCTGTCCCAAAACATAGTGGCTGCTTCAATCAACATAGTGTTTGGTTGGATATCCAGTAAAGAGGGTAAGTTTCCGAGGACCCTCTTCACATGGTCTTTGTCACTTGGCGAAAGGTTTTCCCACCAATCCAGAAACAATGGTGGTATTCTTTGGACCATGCCAAACCTGGGGACTTCGTGCCTCATTTTCTGCAAAATAAACAAGGTTAGACCATTTCCCCCTCTGGATTCAACTACTTATACATTAGTGATTATCATATTGGCATTTATTTCTCCAAATTAATGCACATATCATGATCGCGCCCGTTGGGATTACAAGAACCCCGGTGGACTCTTGGATAAGGCTGTCTTAAAGGGTTTTCAAATCGGACAACATATTAACCCGGCTAGGTTTGACCATGATGCATGTACAGTTATAATAAGAGTAGGCTTTCTATGGGGTTTTAGACTGGTACCCTCAAGCGGACAACTTGAGGGGGAAAGACACGGAACCGTCGACTGCACCACTGATCGACTAATTTTACCGCAAATAAGCCTTTTCGAATTTAGGGGGTACTATAAAATAAGAAGAGCACAACCACTCATCAAGTGTTGCTATAGTATTTGTTTAAGTCACGAGTGGAATATGATGTTGAGAATGATTACGCAACAATAAAATAAGCAATAAAAGCATGTTGTCATGTATTTGCACGTTATGAAAGCGGTAAATACAACAGTTATGGTTGAAAAGCAGTTACAAAGGAAAACAAAAAAAAAACATGTCAGTTTCATTTAAAAGAATAAATACTTGGGAAATTAAAAATTAATTGAACATAAAGGAAAAGGGAAAGGGGTGCAGGTTTTAGCAAAATAAAGACAAATTCACAAAGCAGCTTGAAATGGTAAAAGCCTAGAAGTCCCCAACAGAGTAGCCATGCTGTCGTGCTCCCTTCTTCCCTCTCCTTTCAGATCATTTAGGGTTTCTAACATTATTGGGACAACTCGTTTCCTTTTGGGAAAATGGGTATGTAAGGAATTGCCACCTAACAAAATAAGGTGCGTTAGGGCACCTACTCAGGGCCATTAAACACAGATTTGAATAAACAGAGATTGGGTAAGGACTTGAAATTACTTCAAGGGGAAGGTGTTAGACACCCCTCCAAGTCCACAACTGCAGTTCCAGGACAAACAAGCTTTGTGAATTTAAACAAGTAGCAAATAAGCTTAAAAAAATAAAGGTTTTGAAAAGACTCGCAGTCTAAGCACACATTTGAAGTGTAGTTTTAGAAGATTTGAAGTCTAAGCACATATATAAGGTTTTGAAAGATTTACAGTCTAAGCACACATGTGTAAGGGATAGAGGAGTCCTAGCTTGTTCATCCTATAGGATCACCTCAGTACAATGCCCGGTAATCACTCCTCAGAAAGGGCTACACGCGGCATTAGCGCACCGGTCATCATATCCATATCTACCCTTTCCCACCCCTTAGCGGTTATTTAAGCAATTGTTGTTTAACGACCTCTATGCGTACTGTTGCTCGTCCCTTCTTAATGGTCCTGGAGGAAATTAGGACCTCTACCTATAGGCAGTTCTAGACAGACCCCTAAGGTTTAAAAGGAGAAAATACTAGGCGATAGGCAAGAACAAATAGGACTTTAGCAAATAAAGGCAGGAAAGAACAATTAATAGACTCAGATTTACCTTCACAGATAATGCACGTAAACAGTAAGACTAAAACAAAAACAAGAGGCATTTTATTAGACAGGATCCTAAAGCATGATGTCTAAGTGAATATCAAAACACAAAAGATATGCAGTTTTATTTTATAAACCCAGAAGCAGGGGCCCTAATCAGTTTGCCTACTGATTTTAAGCATGTTAACCATTAATCAGTAAACACAAAGAAACAGTTTTCCAGTTTTATAAAGGTTGGTTACCTAAGGCTTGCCTAGGCGTGGGGGGTAATGCACAATAGTTGCCGGAATTGTTAAAAACTGTTTAGAAGTTGTTATACCTAAAACATGTTGTTCTAAGTGTTGAAAAATACATGGATTGTTACCAGTTTATTTAAAACATGATGATCAAATGTGAGACTGTCTTATGTCCCTTTTCATGCATCAATAGTTTAACTAGGTGTGATTGGGCGAGATCCTAAAGCATCGTATCTACTATGCACATAGAGATGCAAAATGGTTGTGCATAATCTCCGGATGTGCAGGAGCAACATTTTTTATGTTGATGCTGTTATTTAGCCTAGAAGCAGTATTTTTAAGTGATAAATAGGGTCAAATGAGATGCTGAAGCAGTAAACCTAAAACATGATATCTAATGGATGACATGCTTAGAATGTATTGGTCCTAAACATGGATTATAATGCACATATAGGAAATGTAAACCTAAGGCATGGTTTCTACCCATTGATATTGATAACATATATAGCTACTCTCCCCTTTTCACTAGCCAACCCCAATATTCGTTTATAATAATTATTACAAACCAATATTGAATGAATTACATAGATAAAGAAAAATAAGAAGTTACACTATAGGGAGCCTGAAAACAGGCCCAGATTTCCAGAACCTCAAATTCCCAAATGTTTCATAGACTTTCTCATATCCGGGTGTGTTAGAGTTCCCCAAGGACATCAAGGGATCCGGGGCAGTGCTCACACCCAGATTTCACCACCATAACTGAGTAAGTGCAGTGTGGAAGTGCCAGCTCCAATGCATCAGAGTTCAGAGGGATCTCATAGGGATCCCTAAGAAGTCACACATTGGAGGGGCAGAACTTAAGGACCTAAGAGTAGAGTGAGAGTGCTTGACATAGTTTTAAAAAGGTTTTAGTAGGAAAGCAGTGTGAAAAGAGACTTCGTTGAAATTGGTGGGTAAATAAGAGAGTTGTTTAGTAAAAAAGCTTTTAAAAACAGTTGTGTAATTAAACAAACAGCAGGTTAGTCAAACAATTTCAGCAACACTCAAAGAACAAATCTTCACACAAGGTTAATTGGCGATTGGGGACAAATAGAGCATGTATGGTGAACACATAACAGGCAGAAGTCCTTTGCACTTGGTGCAAATAGTAACACATAGATTCAGGAGTATTAATTAGACATAGTTACCGAATCTGAAATGCTTAGGGGATTCAGTAGAGTATAGGATTTCATACTAAACATGATTGAGCATTAAGACAACTTAGGATAACAAATCAATAGGTGCATACTAGAACCAGGAAATAGTACACAAGCATTAAAAAAATAAGGTAAAGTCAGGTTACTGGTTCATAAGAGCATGTTGAATCTAAAGAGGTAAGACACAACTAGCACACTTAGATGAAGCAAAGAGGTCAATTACATGTCAAACAACAAAACCATAGGTAGAAGAAGATTAGAAACATGATGAACTGAAGTAGCAAAAGAAACATATTGTTTTTGAGACTTGCATTGAAATCAGAACATACCAGTAAAGAAGATAGTAAACACAAAGTGAAGGATAGGAGAGCACAGTAATTAGCCTTGGCTCACAGCCGGCTAATTCAGAACAATAGCAAGTAGCAAAGAAAGAAAGCAGAAAGATTTGAGTGTGAGAGATAGTATTTGAACCAATGTGTTCGTATGTTGGTGTTAATGAGAGAGCATGTATATAAAGTTTGAAACTACGTAGAATAATAAGGTAAGAATCAAAGTCAAGCAGTAATTATGGGGACTCAGAATCAATCGGTACAAAATCAATATAAGTACTCCTCAATTAAGGGATTTAACTTCAAAAGGTAAAGACAAATAAGGAAGGAGATCACATAAGACTGGAATATAACACATAAGGAAATATTTCAACGGAGTAAGTATAGAACAGGTAATTAGGCTAGGTACATAATATTCTAATTAAGGAAAGACTTATAAGAATCGATTGACAGTGTATTCAATCACATAATAAGGCAAGAAAATAAGTTATAGTTCAGAAATCGGTATAGAATAAAGGATATCAATCACAGGGAATCAGGGATTCCAATAGAAGGCAATATTAACTAAAGGAAAGTACCACAAATGAACGGAACATATAGGCAGGGAGAAGCAAGAAATCAGAAACCCTAATAAGCCTGGTAAAGTAAAAATCACACAAAATCAGGGATTCAAACTAGAACATAGTACTGATTAGGGGGATTAACACAACTTTTTGAGAATAAGCAAGACAAACACAACGTATGCAAAAAGAAGCAAGAATCAAAAATCCTAATAAGCCAAATAGGGTAAAAATCATAAAAGCGCAGAAACTTCATGAGAAACAAGCGCACATTTAGATTAAACGAACAAATTATCAAAGACAGACTCAAAACCCAAGATTAAGACCAAAAGACTTAGGGTTTTCATTATAATGAATCAGATAAAAAGAGGAAAAACTTAAATAACCGTTTAAACATAGTAAGAATCATAGAATGATACTGAAAATCAGAGGGAAAGTCATTTTTGAAAAGATGTTAAGAAACCCTAGTTTTGAAGATGAAGAAACGTTTTAAAAATCGGGAAGATTCTTAGGGAAAATAGTAAATATAATTCAAAATATACTCAGATCTATTGCAGATCTGAAGAGTCAAGAGATGAGTTAGGGTTTCAGAGAGAGATAACACAGAGATAGAGAGATTTCGGCTTAGAAGCCATAGATCTAGCCGAAAAATAGAAAGGTCTTACTCGGATGACCAAGGGTGGCCTGAGAACGGCATGAAAAGACCATAGGTTTGAGCTGAACAGCCGTTGGTCCCTTGAGGACCTCAGGGTAGCAGGATTCCGGCATGTGAGGGAGCCATGGAGGCTAGGGGTGGTGATGGAACCACCATTGTTATCGGCGAGCCAACGGCCGGCGAGAGAAGAGTAGGGTTCAGCAGAGAGAGCTTGAGAGAGATGAGATGATGTAACGGCGGAGGGTGATGAGAGAAATGAGGGTTTGGAGGGGAGGGGGTAGGTCTTTTAGGTTAATTAAGGAAAAAGTGAATCAGGGCCGTTGATCAAAATTGATTAACGGCCGAGATTAAATCAGGTCTAGACTGGGTAATTTTAGTGGATTGGGCCTAGATATTGGGATAATTTAATTGGGGTTTGGGGCTGGTTTGGTTTAGGCTAGAATGAAAATGAAATTAGGGCTATTTGTTAAATACCCAATTAAATTAATTAAAATAATTTGTAAAAATAGCTAATAATCATAAAAAATGAATTTCATGCATAGAAAATAATTTAAAATGATTACTTAGTATTTTAAAATACAAATTACTATGTTTTGGGTAAAAGTGGTATAAAATGATATGATTGGGCTATAATTACAAAGTTATTGCAATTATAGCCAAAAGATGCCAAATTGGCTATTTATTGAATAATATGGCCTTAATAGGACCATGAATAATAAATTAAATCAATAAATGCCTTTGAAATCATTTGTGATGCAATTTTATAATTATTTATTGAAAATAAAATGCTGGGTAAATTAATAAAAGTATAGAAAAATTATGGAAAATACCAATTGCTTTTAATGCATGATTTTGAAGTTATATATGCAATTTTAAAATATTTTTTGGTAAAATTGGGTATCAACAATTCCGGGTTGATTTGATATGATTCGGCGCGAGTTGTAGAAGTTGAAAGTTCATAAGTTCGATTTGAGGTGCGATCCGTAGTTTTGATGTTTTTTGACTTTTTAGTTTTCTTTAAAGATTGAAACTTTTGTTATTCGGTTCCTATACTTTTTATTTATGATATGAAGTTATTTTGGCTAGATTTTAGCCTTCCGAAGATTGTTTCACACGAGAAGGTCATTTTAGAATATCGGTTTAGCTTCTTCTAGGTAAGTATCTTGTCTACTTCCCTTAGGATTCGTGTTGATTGTGCTATTTGTGTTATGTGAAAGCCGTGTAAGGAGTGAGTCCATAGGCTATATGTGGTATTTGACCGATTTAGGTTATCTAGACTCTTTTCATGCTTTTAATTGAATTGTCAAGACGTGTTATATCTCTTATTAATAATCTATTCTTACATGCTCAATTTGATGTTGTTAGCACTTATTGTACCTTTTACTTGTTATTTTGCCCTTATATGCTTTAGTTAAAGTTATTGTCTTCCTTATTGTCTTGTTACCTCTTAATTGTTAAGTCCCTTCTATGACTCTGTGCCTACTTGTCCTAACTGTTTTACTTGCACACCTTGGTTGTCACATGCTTTATTTGTCCTGTTATTTTTGTAATATTTGTTGCATTCCTTTGATTATTAAATGATTCCTTTATTGATGTGTACTCATACCCTTTGATTATAGAAATTCTTGTAAATTGAGTTATTAGATTGTTGTTGTTAATTTAAATTGCCTGTGGATCAGATTGCACGCTGTAACGGGTGAAATAAGGGAGGATCGTGATATTAAAATATGGTGGGATCAGGTTGCGCGCTGTAACGGGTGAAATAAAGGAGGATTTTGATATTGAAATGCGGTGAGATCAAGTTGTGCGTTGTAGCGGGTGAAATAAAGGAGTATTTTGATATTGAAATACGGTGAGATCAGGCTGCATGCCGGAGCGGGTGACAAAAGAGAGGATTGTGATATTGAAATATGGTGGGAAGGACTAGCACGATGGAACATGTGAAATAAGGGACAATTTTGATATTGATATATGATGATACGGTGAGAACGAGTTGCACAGCGCAACGGATTGTATATGTGATACTTGATATTGTTTATTGATACTATGGTGGAATAAGAGAGGATTATGATATTGATATACGATGATATAGTGGGAATGGGTTGCGCGTTGCAGCAGATTGTATATGTGATACTTGATATTGTTTATTGTTACTATGGTGGAATAAGAGAGGATTATGATATTGATATATGATGATACGATGAATCGAGTTACACGCCACAACGTATTGTATATGTGATACTTGATATTGTTTATTGATACTATGGTGGAATAATAGAGGATTATGATATTGATAAATGATGATACGGTAGGATCAGGTTGCACGGAGCAAAGAATTGTGTGTGTTATACTTGTTGTGGTTGTTATGTCTTGTGTGAGTCATGCATAATACATGAACTGTTGTATTAATTCAAGGTGTCAATCCGTGTTTTTGTGGTTACTTGGTGAATTGATTTTCAAGATGAATATACCGCGCAGAGTCATTATCTCATACCCTGCTGAGTTGTTTGTAACATAATAGTTTTAAATAAAGAATTATTAACATGCTTACCCTATGTGACTCTTGAGTTAAAACTCGTCATTTCATTCGGTACTTTACTATTCTTAATAGTTGCCATATTTCACTTTAATTGATTTATCAACTTAATCTCCTTACCCTATATGATGTTTTTACTTTACTTAAAAATTGTTATTATGTTTTAATTTAATAAATTTAATATTTAACTCAGTAGCTTATCCGATGCTTTATTTACTTGGAAAATATTATTTTCTTCACCCAAGTGATTTCTAAAATAAACTTATTTTCTCATTTGATTACCTATTTTATTCAAGGTTGTTATTATGTCTTATCATATAAAGTATAATAAATCTCTTGAACATTTTAATTAGCATTTGACGCGGATACAATGTACATGGTAGCACGTGAGTTCTGCTGTGTGGAAGTAATTTGGAAAAATATGGGCACGAGGTGCCATACGTGTAAGGTGTGAAAATCATGATTTACGACTGAGATTATGAGGAGTGGTACCTCGGAAAATTCTTGTTGTAAATTGTGCATTAGGAATGATTCGATTGATTGAGTTGTCATCCGTTTCTTTATTACTTGTTTATTTCTTGTTGGTACTCGTGCTTCTATTATTTTCATTGTTGATTATAAATTTGTGATCCTTCTGCTGCCCTACTTTGACGTTCTTTCCATTGTAAGCTTCAAGTTATATCCTGCACATGTTTACATGTCTGGTAGTTGTCTTGATCTGGCCTCATAATTATTCTACTGAGGTTAGGCTTGATACTCACTAGGTACTGATGTTTAGCTTAAAATATATATATTTCTATGTATATCGCCTCATATTTTACTTTTGTTTCGTGAATTTTGGATGTTAATTCTGATGATTGATATTAATTTGAAGTGTTTTTATGTATAGGAATGATTCGGGAGCAATTGGGGATAATACGCGTAAAACTAGAACCAAAACAAACAAAATCGGACGAATTGCATATTTGGGCGCCACAGGTAGCGCCTTAAGCCACATGTGGCACTGGAGGCAGTAAGTAACTTAGAGGCAGCGCCCTGGTGGGCGCCTGGCGCTGTCCGGGGAGCTAGTGGCGGGGAATTGTCCTATTTTGCTCGGGACACGGTTTATTCGGGCCTAGACCTACCCAACACGTATAAAAGCAAGAATAAACATATTTTTGAGGGGATGGACGCCACTTTGGAGGAAAAACACACACGAGATCATTAGGGAGCGAAGAATTATCAGTTTTCTTCATTTTTTCTAGTATTTGAAATTTATTCAACACTTATACAATTGTTTGATTACATCATGAGTGGCTAAACACCCATTGTTTTGGGGTTGTGATTTAGCCATGAATATTGTTATTTAACGTTAGCTTGACCTTGATTATAATTCACCAATATATGATTGTTTCTTCAATTATGTGTTTAATTGCTTAATTGTTTGGCTAGCAGTTAGGTTCCATTTACTATCTATGCTATGCTTGGAAAAGCCGTGTATAGATTGGAAAAGGATTGGAGAGAGTGCAATCTTAACCCTTAAGGGGAGCGGATTTGTGGTTAGGATAGGAATATACCTAGTCTCCGTGCTTAATTAAATATCGTAATCTCAATGCGTTCTTAATAGATTAATTTCATAGGAATATATGCGTTAATCTATTTCGAATAGGCGAGTAGTACTTCGGGAGACAGCTATGAGAACAATTATCGATTAATTAGCAGCCATGAGTGAATTATATGAAAGGGAGAGTTAATTTAAACATAATATGAATGGTGAATCGATCACAACCCTGAAATATTTGTCTCTATTGAATACAAAACAATCAACTCATTACTTGATAATTTAGTTATTACCTAGAATTTTAGTTTAATATATTCATATTCTTGGACTTTTATTTCGACCGGATTGAATAACAATTTTAGTGATTTAGTGAGTATTTTAATACAAGTCTCTGTGGGTTCGACATTTGACTTATCATTTTATTGCTTGTACGACCACGTATACTTGCGTGTGCGTTTGGGAACAACAGGTATCGCCGTGGTGTATTCATGCTACACTTCTGCACATTTTTTTGTAAATCCAGGTACTTATGATCGAGTTGGTTTGAGACTTATGTCTGCGCGGCCGGAGGTTCAAGGTATACCTGCTTGACGTTCGCATGCTCCGAAGTCACCTTCTGTTGTATTTTATTTTCGTTGTTTCCTATTATTTCGGGATAGTAATGTATTATTATTTCGAGTGAATCATAGAAAAGCTTATGACTTGTACTAATGGTTTTGAGGTTCTATAACCTATGTTGGTTCAATTATGTTGTATCAGTTATTATTTAATGTATTGTAGTTAAGTTAGCTAAATTCTTTTTTTTTAAAATCAGCATGTGTTAGACTTACTTAGTCTTAAGACTAGGTGCCATCACGACATCATGTTGGATTTTTAAGCTTAATGTAGCTTAAAAGGGGGTGAATAGAAAATGGAGGAAAAATAAAATATTTGAGTTTTCCTCCTTGACAAAGGGACATTGTCCCATATTGAAAGAGGAAAAGGTTTTTGATGGGTATATGTACAATTGCTCTTCTTCTAGCTCTTAAAGAGTTAAGAAGAAGGCAAGCCTCGCGTCTTCGTCGTCGTCGCTCGCTCGGCTTCGGCTTGGGTCAAACGATTGATTGATTAATTTTTTTGGACCAAATTTATTTGTTAATAATAAATATTAACGTAATATTATTAGATATCCGTTTTTGTAAACAAAAAATTAATATTAAATCCAACAAAAAATTAAGTATCCGTTTTTCGTTATCCATTTTTCATTTTCCGTTTTCTGTTTTTGTAACGGAAAATTAAGTTTCCTCCGCATTTTTAATTCCCGGTTTATTGTTGCATAAATAGCCATTTACATTATGGCCGTTTTTACGTAAACAACCCTTCTGAAGAGTTGCACCTCTTCAATTTGAGCTCAACATTGACTATAAATAGCAGTCCATTCTCTCAGATTTTCCATACGAATTTCTGAGTTCTCCTCCTTTCTTCTGCCTTGTTTTAACTACAAAGAAAGCAACATTAAATGTAATTTACTACCGATCATTGTGTTCGCTGAAACACTGGGGTTTGAAGTACCGCTACACCAGTGTGTAATTCGTTCTATCCTGGGAGGAAATAATCCACAACCTTGGGTACTAGGAGGGGATTAAATTCCTTAAGGAAACACTGTGAATTCAATGGGCTCGGATTAAATTCTGTATCTTTTATATTTCTATTTATATGCTATTTTATTTTCTCCAAAATTATTTTACAAATACATTTTACTAACACATCATACGGTGAAAATTGAGATCGTGACAACTAATATGCATAAATTGTAATATAGGAACTTTGATATGGTGATTGAAAACAGGTTCATTGGTATTTGAGAAATTTTAATATAGGAAAATTGCTATATGAAACTATTGTTGTTATTACTGTGTTCAAAATCAGAAAAATTAGAGAAGCAAGAAAACTTTAATTCACAAACAAATCGTAAAATAATTTCGAGCACACTGAATTCACAGTGTATCCTTAGGGAATTTAATCCCCTCACTGTTGCCCAAGGTATACGGATAAATTCCTCCCAGTATAGAACAGAATAACTATTCTGTGATAGCGGCACTTTAAATCACAGAACTTTAGCGAACTCAACAAACGGAGCAAATCACACTTGAACCTTATGTTTATTAAGAAAATAATGCAACAAAGTAGAAAAGAGGGGAGATGATTTCAGATTTTCCATATTTTAAAAATGAGGCCAAGCCTCTAAATTTATAGACAATGAAAGGGTGAGAAGAAGAGGTGCAATTCAAGAGGTACCTCTTCCATTTCCCATTTGCACCCCTTAATAAAAACGCAACAATCCCCCACATGAATGGGGAATGGACATATGTGGAAAAAACATGCATGAAAATACTTGTGTGATTCGCAATTAAGGATTAATCGCATCTGGATAAGTAGGTTTCCCTTTAAACTTTCCGTAGTGAACTTATGTCGGATATACTCGGTCAATCAGTAGATTTGATATCTTTGAACCGTCGAACTTTGGTGTACACCTAGACAACCACAAGTCACACAATCAATCCTTAACCGTCTTTGGTTCTCACGGTTGTGTTCGTTTCAGCCATGAACACCGTCTGGTTTCATGAGTGATTAGAGAATGGGCTTTTACTTTAATTCTCCTTAAAGCGGCTTACACTTCACACTCACATAGGTGATTTCTAAACGTGTAATTCTATAGACACACTATCTGGTCATATCCTGCCAGACTTAGCAAATCATTAAAAAGCTTTAAGCTTTATTGACTCATCAAAAAGCCTTAATGCTTTACCTTTATTTCTGAACATTGTCTTCATCACGAGAATGGGTTGAGTTATTTGACAATGTTGAACCGTCATTCATAACTTTGTTTGATCTCTTTGAACCTAGCTCTTGGGATCTCCAGTCTGCTAGGTAGAGTTACCGCCATGATGACTTGTCCTAGGCCTTAGCCCCATTCCCTTCGATGATCTTTCAACTGCCTCTCTAGATAAGCCTTTTGTAAGTGGATCCGACACGTTATCTCTTGACATTACGTAGTCAATCGTTATAACACCACTAGAGAGTAGTTGTCTAACAGTATTTTATCTCCGTCAAATGTGACGTGATTTTTCGTTATACATAACTCTCCATGCCCGACCTATTTCCGCTTGACTATATACATATAGGTGCCAAAGGTTTGGGTCAAAATGGAATATCTTCCAAGAAATTCCGAAGCCATTCAGCTTCTTCAACGGCTTTGTCTAAGGCTATAAACTCAGCCTCCACTGTAGAGCGGTCAATGCACATTTGTTTGGACGATTTCCAAGACATCGCTCCTCCACCGACTGTTTAGAATCGGTAGAACCGGTGATCTAATTTGCATCACTATATCCCTCTATTATCGGGGGATACTTATTGTAGTGCAAAGCATAATTTTGAGTAATATTTCAAGACTCGTTTCATTATCATGAAAGTTCAATGTGAACTTCATTATGTCGTAGACTAATACGTCTCAACTTTCAATTGCATATCAGATTATTGACTACACTTAATGCAGCAATAGTATATTATAACAACAGTTGGAATGATTTGCATCAGTTGTGGCCACAACCTTTTAATACCTAACACATTTCGTAATCACTCCGCCATTTTCAAGTATTTGTATGCTATTTATTCATACTTCTATATGATATGAAAATTATAGCACCTTCATTCATGAAACAAATCGAACTTGCAATGGATTTTGGTCATGTTCATCTGTTGGTTCACCTAATTATAGACCAGCGTATCAATACATTCGTTCATGAATTTCATGTTTATACAAAATATATAAACGCACTTTTCAGGAAAAGTCACAGCCTTCCAGGTGACACCCTTTCATGAGAGAGCTAAACACTATAAATGTTCAAGAAAGAACAAATCATTTTTGGAACGGCACGTAAACAACTTTCGAATTTGCAGTTTCATCACTAGTCATCACTAATACTGAACAAGTAATGAATTCACCGACTACATTATCAATATCCCCAAGGATTCTTGGGGTTCGAAAAAATCATATCATCTAATTCTTCTAGATAATATATACATCCCGTCTAACAATAGCTTTTGTTATGCATAAGCTAAATGCCCCCACATTTCACATGTTTCATGTGCCTTTTCTATCAACATATAATCCATAAGTAAACAAACAATGACAACATAATTTAGAGTATTCATAATGTAAATACACCATTTTGAAACTGTTTGACAACATTTTCTAGTCAAATTTCGCATGCCATTGTTTGAGTGCTTATTATAGTCCATAAAGAGACTTAACACATCTGCACACCTTCTTTTCTTTTTCAGGAACCACAAACCCTTCAGGTTGTTCCATATAAATTTCTTACTCCAAATCTCCATTTAAGAAGGTTATTTTTACTTCCATCTGATGGATTTCAAGGTCATATACAACGACTAATGCTATTAACATCTGAATAGATGTAATCTTCGTTAGCGACGAGTATATATCAAAATAATCAAGACCTTCTCGTTGTTTAAACCTTTTGACAACTAATCTTGCCTTATATTTGTCAATAGTACCATCAACATTCATTTTCCTTTTGAAAATCCACTTAGAATCCATAGGTTTATTTCCTGGAGGAAGATCAACCATTTTCCCAAGTATGATTACTTAATATGGATTCTAACTCACTATTGACTGCTTCTTTCCGAGAAAGACATAACTTCTTCCAAAGTTTGAAGCTCATTTTCTAACAAGAATGTCAGAAAATCTGGTGATGTTTACTACGTCAAACGATATGCCTTACTATTTGTTGCATATCTTATGAAAATAGAATCAACAGTTTTCGATCCGATTTTTATTCTTTTGGGTTTAAGAACTTGCACTTTACCCAAATACCCCCCCACACTTGAAAATATTTCAAGTTAGGTTTTCTTTCCTTTTCATTATTCATATAGGAATGGATTGCGTTTTGCTATGGGGAACGCGGATGAGTATTCAGTTAGCTGCAAGCATAGCGACCTCCCACAAGTTTTGGGTAAACCAGAATTTATCAACTAGGCATTCATCGTCTCCTTTGACGTTCTATTCTTTCTTTCCGCAATTCCATTAGATTGAAGTGACTAAGGAGCTATCGTTTGATGAATAATATCATATTCTAAACATATTTCTTCAAAAGGAGACTCACATTCATCGCCCCTTTTACTTTGTAGAGCCAACCACAAGAACTGTTGTTTGTGCCACAACAGAGCCAGAATAGGTGAAGTTTTTAATCTTCAAACCAATCTGACACAATCAGAATTAATAAACAGTGAAGTTTTTAATCTTCTAACCGAGTAATATCTGATATCGGCTCTAATAAATGATGAAGTTTTTAATCTTCAAACCGAGTAATAGATTGGAGTAGAAAATCACTAAGATTTTAATCTCCAAAACGAGTATAAAGTCACTTAGACTTTAATTTTCGAGAAATGAGTAGAAAGTTACGAAGACTTTAATCTCAACGAACGAGTAAAAAATCAAGCAGATTTTGATCTCGAAGCAGGAGTAGAAAATCACGAGAATCCTAATTCTCTTTCCAAATAGTTTTCCAACTACACCATTACAACCCCTTAACATTTCAGCAGTTTGATAAATTGTTCTTATCAAAGTAACATATGTATATCTTTATTCACTCTAAAATAGTATACATATAAAATAGTATGTTTATGATCCCAAAATAATTTTCAAGTAAAGATGTATGTCTAATTCATAATATCTTACGACCTTGAAAATTATCTCTCACATAATTATACATGCTACCAAATTATATACCAACTAATCAAATTTTATAGCATGCAAATATACTTTGAGATCAATCTACCCTAACATTTATTGAAACTAAATTTCAAAAATCATATAGGGCAGATAATTAAAGAATTAATAGAGTAAAGAAGTAGTTCTTCTTTGTCGCAATACAACTCTATTTAGCCACTGTCGTACGACAATTCCACAACAAAAAGATTCTCTACCTCCAAATACCCTTTCGGTTTTAAGACCTATTTAGGCTTGTTTCTTTAATTCCACATTAGAACGAATATACTAGAATTCATGTGAATGACCCAATGGCACCATTTAATTAATGGTTTATTCCAATTTATATTTTCTTAGAATTGAACTTTTCAATCTTACTTTTCTCAACAGGAGTACCATTATAGGACCAAGTTTTATTTACAGAAATTGTTATCAATTTGATCTTTGCCTTAAAAGCAATGACAGACTAGCGCCTTAATTAGTTCCCACTCTCAGTTGAACTTTATATACTACCTTCCAATGTTCCGTGCCTCAAATGTCACCATCATGTTAGTGCCTCTGCAAAAAAAAAAAAGTTCTGTGATAGCGGCACTTCATGTCATTCCTTCTCTGTTGGGATCTTTTTGCCCTTTTGGTTGTGAACACTACAGTTAAAACTGGAAGGGTTGCTAAGGCATTTGAACTAGAGCAATGATATCATATTGACCCCAAGATGAGTACCCAACAGGAACATCTAACGAGTGGTTTGTTCTCATAACAATATCATAGTCCCTTCTAGTTGACGTGTCCATGGAATCGGTAAAAAGAATTTTATCCCGAGATGCATTTGTTTATTCCAGAAACAATGACCTCGGCATATAAGAATTCTCTCTTTAAAAGGAGAACCTATTATTCAAAGTGAAAACTCACAAGTTGCTTTAAGTTAATCCCACTTGGAATGGACTTTCACAATCATTGCAAATAATTTCAAGACTTACTTGTAGAAATCTGTTTTGACAGTATTTATTTAAATCAAAGTGATGCAGGCACTTGCTTCACCGCCAGAAGAAAATACCTTCAAAAGACAATTTACTGCCACAACAAGCAATGACCGCGAGCCAACAGATATATCCTTTTGGCAAGAAGAGGCCATTTTGAAATCAAGTCGCTCATAAAATGTTCTGGCATGACCACCCTTTTTGTCTAATTTTTCCCCTTAAGATTGTTGTTATTACTGTGTTCAAAATCAGAAAAATTAGAGAAACAAGAAAACGTTAGTTCATAAATAAATCGTAAAATAATTTCGAGCCAACTTAATTCACAGTGTGTCCTTAAAGAGTTTAATCCCTTCACTGTTGCCCAAGGTATATGGATTAATTCCTCCCAGGATAGAACCGAATAACTATTCTGTGATAGCGGCACTTCAAATCACAAAACTTCAGCGAACTCAACAAACGGAGCAAATTACACTTGACACTTATGTTTATTAAGAAAATAATGCAACAAAGTAGAAAAGAGGGGAGATGATTTCAGATTTTTCATATTTTAAAAATGAGGCCAAGCCTCTAAATTTATAGATAATGAAAGGGTGAGAAGAAGAGGTGCAATCCAAGAGGTATCTCTTCCATTTCTCATTCACACCCCTTAACAAAAACGCAACAACTATAACGCTGGAGGAAAATATTTTCTTGAACCTCTTTTTTTTTTTTTCAATATTTGATTGATGAGTAAGTAACATTTACTTGTTATACCGAACACACTCTAGTACAAAGATGACGCGACAAAATTAATCAGTAAAAAATCGAAGGAAAATTCTACTGAAATATAATTGTAGTACAAATTAAAGGACCACGTATTGTTCTGATTAAGACCTATAACGTAATATTCACAACGTAATTATAAAGCCTAACACATCACGCAGTCTTTAAGAACGTGTCCAATCTGTTTACATACAGTTGGGGATATTCAAGGATAATAAAACAAACCAAAACCCAATTGCAATGTCGACAGCATTTGTGACATTTACCAAAAGTTCAGCTATAGCAAAATAGCTGAAAACTAGAAACACCACCTCAGCCAATGAACTCTCATAGGCCGTTTCTAAAATCTGCTTATTTTGATAAGTATTTTTTTTTTCAAAAATTATTTTTCAAAAAAAGTATTTTTCATAAGAAGCAGTTTATGTTTGACCAATTAATTTAAAAAATACTTTTAAGTAACGATTAGTGTCTGACCAAGTTTTTAAAAAGTGCTTCTAAATATATTTTTCTCAAAATGCTTTTCAAAAAAGTGCTTCTGGGGAGAAGCTATTTTTTTCCGCTTCTCAAAATTTGCTTCTGTTTCTATTCAAAAACACTTTTTTTCCTTAAAAAAGTTTGGCCAAACACCTTAATTTTGAGAAAAAAGCATTTTTGGCTTAGAAAAAGCTTGGCCAAACATGTTATTAGTTTTTTGCGCTCTCTCTCTCTTCAACCCAAGTGTTCGTAGTAGTTTAATATTTATAGTTTGTTTGTCCAAGTTTTTATTGCGCCAAAAGTGATTTTTTTCACTGTTGAGGTATTTGGCCAAAATTTTAGTAGGGAAAAAAATGCTTAGTAAAAACAGAAGCAGTTGTTGAGAAACAGAAAAAGATAATTTCTTCCTAAAAAGTATTTTTGAGAAAAATACACGTAGAATCACGTTTTAAAAGATTGATTAAACACTAATTTGTTGTTCAAAAATACTTTGCAAATTAATTAACCAACTATAAATTACTTCTCACCAAAGTGTTTTAATGAAAAACGGTTGAGAAAAATACTTTTAAAAACAAGTTTATTTTAGAAGCTTGGCCAAATAAGCTTTTAATGTTCTGAAGCAAAAAGTTAGATATTTTTCTCTATCTCTGAATTTATCTTTATTTGTTTAATTAATTTATAGGGTCTTAATTAAATAATATGTTTAAAAAGTGATAAATAAACGATAGTCTAGACAATATTGTTATTATTAAGGTAATCAAAGTATCTTTCTTAGAAACTACGCCAAGATTTTGAAAGACATATAATATGGAATACATGTATATTTAAATCATTCAAATTCAATTCTTATTTAATTGTCTGTTATAGTTCAACTTATATGTTAGTTTTTATTATAAAATAAATATTATAATTATAAACTAAAGCACCAAAAGAGAAGAGACAATAATAGATAAGAGATGTAAAGAGGAGGGAACTATTCTTCTTATTTCAAGTATATCAGCCATGAGCCAAAAGTGTTCTATTTATAGTTACAAAGGTTCATCCTCAAAAACAAAGAATGAAGTTACATATTAAATAGATACATATGAATACAAGTGATTCATGTATTTGATGTAAGAATTAAACGGACAACCACTTTAGTTCATTGTATTTATAACACTCCCCCTTGGATGTCCATTTAAAAAATAATGTGTCTCGTTAAAACCTTACTAGGAAAACCCAGTGGGAAAAAATCTAGTGAAGGAAAAAGAGTACACATATCTTGTAATACGCATTGAGTGCTGCCTCATTAAAAACCTTACCAGGAAACCCCACTTAGGACAAAAGCTTGGTTAAGGGGAAAAAAGTACAACGCATATTATACTCCCCCTGACGAAAGCTTTATTTGATATCTCGGAGACAACGCATTCCAATCTTATGTCTCAGCTTCTCAAATGTTGATGTTGGCAATGACTTAGTGAATAAATCTGCTAGATTGTCACTGGAACGGATTTGTTGAACATTTATCTCACCATTTTGCTGAAGATCGTGTGTGAAAAAGAACTTTGGTGAAATGTGATTTGTTCTGTCTCCTTTGATCTATCCTCCTTTAAGTTGAGCTATGCAAGCAGCATTGTCTTCATACAATATCATTGGAATCTTCATTTTTAAAGAAAGACCACACAATTGTTGAATATGTTGAGTCACTGATCTCAACCATACACATTCTCGACTAGCTTCATGAATAGCTATTATCTCTACATGATTGAAAGATGTAGTAGCTAAAGTTTATTTTTTTGAACGGCATGAAATAGTTGTACCCCCACAAGTAAATAGATAGCTTGTTTGAGATCGGGCTTTATGTGGGTCAGACAAATAACATGCATCTGCATAACCAATCAACTGTGAATCGGATTTATAAGAATAAAATAATCCCATATCAATAGTCTCTCGGAGGTATCTAAAAATATGCTTAACACCATTCCAATGTCTTATTGTTGGAAAGGAACTAAATCTTGCTAATAAACCTGCAAAAGTTATATTTGGTCGAGTATTATTTACAAAATATATTAGTGCCCCAATTGCACTAAGATATGGAGTTTCCTCACCAAGAAGCTCTCCATCATTTTCGTGAGGTCGGAACGAATCTTTATTTATATCAAGTGATCTCACAACCATCGGGGTACTCAATAAATGTGTTTTATCCATATAAAAATGCTTTAGGATCTTTTCGGTTTAAGTTGATTGACGAACAAAAATTCCATCTTTCATATGCTCAATTTGTAGACCAAGACAAAATTTTGTCTTTCCAAGATCTTTCATTTCAAACTCTTTCTTCAAAAAATCTACTGCTTTTAGAAGTTCCCCAGGAGTTCCAATGATATTTAGATCATCAACATACACAATGATTATAACAAATTGAGATCCAGACCTTCTTATAAATACACAAGGACAAATTGGATCATTCTTATACCCTTCTTTCATCAAATACTCACTCAGGCGATTATACCACATTTGCCCTGATTGTTTCAATCCATATAAGGATTTTTGAAGCTTTATTGAACAAGTTTCCCGAAAACTTTTATTAGTTCAGGAACTTTAAGCCCTTCGGGGATTTTCATATAAATTTCGTTGTCTAATGTGCCATACAGTAGGCTGTGACAACTTCCATCAGACGCATATCAAGTTTTTCATGGACTGCCAAATTTAAGATACCTGAGAGTGATTGCATCCACCACAGGAGAATATGTCTCCATATAATCAATGCCAGGTCTTTGCGAAAATACTTGTGCAACAAGTCGTGCTTTATGTCTAACGACTTCATTTTTATCATTTCATTTTCGCACAAAAACCCATTTGTATCCTACTGGTTTTATTCCTTCAGGTGTTCGGACTATACGTCCGAATACTTCACATTTTTCAAGTGACGCTAATTCTGCTTGGATAGCGTCTTTCCATTTTGGCCAATCATTTCTTTGTCTATATTCATTAACAGATCTTGGTTCAAGATCCTCATTTTGTTGCATTATCTCAACAACAACATTATAAGCAAAAATGTTGTCGATAATAATATTATTTCGGTTCCACCTTTTTCCCGTAGAGACATAATTTGTTAAGATCTCTTCATTTTTATTATTTTCAGGTACCTGGACCTCCTCTGAGGTCTTAACATTCATTATTTCACGGGGCTCTTTTTGATCAATTGCCTCCGTATTATGATCTCCTAGATCATTTGCTCCTTTTTGCTTTCAAGGATTTTTATCTTTGGAACCAATTGGTCTACCACGTTTCAAGCGTGGCTTAGACTCATTTGTATTTATGGATTGTTCAACCAGGACATCAATTCGAATATGAGCATTAGCAGCTGGAATATGTGACTTAGTCACCCTTGGTAGGCTAGTGAATGCATCTAGCAGTTAATTTGTGTCACGACCAAAAATCCCTAAGGTAGTATGGCGCTGGACACCATTGTCAGGCAAGCCAATCATTAATTAATTGAAATAATTTCCTGTTTTAACATTTTTCAAAATTGTTACCTTTCACTTACAAGTTATAAAAGTGAATAAAAATTTATCAAATAAATACGATAGATAAAATATTCCATTTGTATAGTTAAATCCCGAACACATCCCAGAACCCGGTGACACAAGTACATGAGCAAATTCTAAGAATTTCACAAATATACAAATTGGAAAAGGAATTTAAAATGGAAATAAATACAATATGAGGGAGACTCCGTTAGCTGCGGATCGCCTCCAGATGATGCAGCTCGCCCAAGTCTCCAAACCAGCCACGTCGCTCTGAAAGTACCTGTGCATAAAGTGTAACATGAGTACAAAAACAACGTGTACTCAGTAAGTCGCCCGCCTAACCTCAGAGAGGTAGTGACGAGAGGTCGAATTAGACACTTGCTAGAGGTCAATTTAGTATATTCAAGTGTGACACTAAGCATGATTATCATAGGCAATTTATTTAAAATCGGGAATAAATAATATCAACTCCTACCACATTTAACACTTTAAATCTTCGTCATATTAATAACAATTAATCAACATGGGTGATTTAATCCAATAACAAATAATCAACGGGAAGGAACAACTTCTTCCATAATTTTAATAACATTAAATCTCTATCGTTTCAGTTGACAACTTAAAATTCCAAGCTAGTAATCAGGCAAAAATCACAGCAAATACGCAGTACATATCATGCGCAAGCAATGCCGAAGGTCGAATGACGCGGACCAACAATAATAAATTGTGCATTGCCGAAGGGTCGAACGACTCGAACCATAGATGCATTTATGTTCCCCGCTCGCGAATCGATCATGCGACGCGGTCAACATAATAACAATAAGGGTAGCCTGCTTGGGAATCATACTTGCGACTCAGGTGCTCATATGTACGTATTCACATAATAAATCCACATTTTTATCAAGAAAACAACTTCTCCAGAGAATGATAAAATTCTTCTTAAAGGAACACGAAAAATAGCATTTAAATCTTTGTTTTGAAACTCATTTGCCAAGTTTAATAATATTCAATAATATTACCTTATCAGGTATACAATTATCCACGGAGCAAATCAATTCTCTTTCTAGATGATTAAGAAATGAACTCTAGTCTTCTTAGATATTCAACTACTATTTCGATTATATTAGCGGTCTAATATTACTGGCAAGATCACAGGTACAACAGGTAAGGCATGCTGGTGAGTCCTAGACTACCCGGACATGTCATAATAGTAGCTACGCACGGACTCCCATCACCTCGTGGGTACGTAGCCCCCGCAGATAGTAGCACATACTTAATTAGTTCACCTAGGGGGACAATTTCCCCTCACAAAGTTAGAAAGGAGACTTACCTCGCTTTGAAATTCCATAACCGGCTTCCAAGCCCTTCTGATGACTCAAATTGTTGCACAACGCTCCGAAACTATCCAAACAACGACAAACCAATGAAAATATACTCTAATATTTGCAAAAATTCCAAATTCTATAATTTCCCAACTCCGCTCAGTGAAATGACCAAAATACCCTCGGGACCACGTGCCCGGAATCCGAAATTTCTCGAAGATAAATTCTACCCATACCTGTACTAGCTCAAATATACAATTTACTCTAAATTTCATGCTCAAATTCGTGGTAGAAATCCAAAATACAATTTTCTAGGTTTTCTTTAAAATTTCCCAATTTTTCCACAATCTTTCATGTTTAATCCATGCTAACTAGTATTAATCTTAAAAACATGAAGGAATTACTTACCTAGTGATAATTGATGAAAACCCACTCTTGAATCTCCTCAAAATCGTCCAAACCAAAAGAAATTTGGAGAAGAAATGAAATTTTCCCGTTTAAAACATAACACTGCCCAGGCGACCCTCCTATGTGATCGCACAACATGCTCCGCGATCGCATAGGCCTTCTATGATGCCTCCCTAATTCCTCCTGTGCTTTCGCATGCAAGCTCCCACGTTCGCACAGGCCAAACGCCTCACAGCCTCCAAACGCACACTGTGCGATCGCAACTCCAACCCTGCGATCGCATAGGAAAAACTCCATCTCCCTTGAATCTCTTCTCCGCGATTGCACTCATCCTTATGCGATTGCATAGACCAAGAATCCAGCCCTAAAATTTCCTTCATTGCGATCGCACACAAGGGGTCGCGATCGCATAGCACACCAGATACACCAGAAGATAGCAGCAGCAAAACGGAGAAAAATGGTTCGAATTCACCCCGAAACACACCCGAGGCCCCCGGGACCCCATCCAATCCCACGACTCAGTCCCATAACACCCCACGGACTTGCTCGAGGCCTCAAATCACATCAAACAACGGCGAAATCACGAATCGCACTCAAACTCAAACTTTATGAACTTTAAAATTTCAAACCTCCACATTCGATGCCGAAACCTATCAAATCACGTCCTATTGACCTAAAATTTTGCATGCAAGTTATATTTGACATTATAGACCTGCTCCAACTTTCTAAATCGCATTCTGGCCCCGATATCAAAATTTTCATTTCCGGTCGGATTTCTCAAAAACCTTCAAATTTCTATCTTTAGCCAAATGACTTCAAAATGACCTACGGACATCCAAATTCACTTCCGATCTTGCTCCCAACTCCAGAATCACCATACGGAGCTATTCCCAAGCTCGGAATCCTAAACGGACATCAATAACACTGAAATGCCTTACATCCCAAATTTATGAAATTCTTCTAAAATGCTATCTTCCATAATATATGCCGAAACGCTTCCGGGTTATCCAAAACCCGATCCGGACATACACCCAAGTCCAAATCATCATACAAATCTTCAGGAACCTTTAAATCCCGATTCGGAGGTCGTTTACTCACAATTCCAATCTTAGTTGATTTTTTTCAACTTAAGGCTTCCGAATTGGGAATTTTATTTCCAAATCAACTCTAAACTTTCGAAATTCAATTCCGACCACACCTAAAAGTCATAATACCTTAAATGGAGATGCTCACGACTTCAAACCGCTGAACGACCCTCTAGAGCTCAAAACGACCGGTCGGGTCGTTACATTCTCCCCCACTTAAATAGACGTTCGTCCTCGAACGTGCTAAGAACTGCTCTGGAGCTATCTAAAATCACTGTTTAACACCCCGAGCACATGTAAGTGCTACCACAACCGAGTTGAGTACATTAGCTTGATCAAATCTGAAGATTTCTCCTTTTATCCACATAATAAGCTCAAAATCCAGTCCAACACTTGAAATTTCTCTACAAGGCCTAGTTCCAATATATAAACATTGTATCAATTACCACACGACATACCAGAACATGACTGCATACCCTTGCTGAATTAGTACCATGCACTGCATAATTCATCATCTGACCACAATGACACTCCTTGAACCTTAATAGCCAAAATTCCACGAATCTGATGCTACCAATGCACCTCATGATGTACATATACATCCTTCTATAATGCTGGAGATACCACCACAACGGAGGAGATGTGTAGAAATTCATAACCAACAACAGAGTTAACAAATCACTGATTATCCCATCTTGACTAGAATCATCACCTCATTACGAACCAAATAATGGTAACTGTCCTTTAATGTATTTCACACAATCTTATCGCAGTGATCCCTGATCCAATAATCTCGTCTCACCCAATATGAACTGCTCAGACAAAAAATCACCCCAAACATAACCAATAGTCTCATAGGATACCACAACGCGCCAATAGGCCATAACTCGAACATGATACATAAAGGAATGACTCAGGAAAGGACTACTCGACTCACGCAACTAATATGAACTTTCTTAGAAAATAGGAAGTAAAACACAAGAAAATAAATATAGGAACCTTACTCAACATCACACTGTTGCGGCGTTCAACCCGATCCAAATAACATATCCGTGGCGACGTGCCACTCGATCCACACATAAAATTCACATAAGGAAATATATACGGAGCTAAATTGCTCACTATCACAAAATACTGAATATCGATCATAAGCACGCTAAGTGCATAATACCATCCTAGGGAGACTGATAAAGCAATATGCTACAAAACTTAAGAAGAACTGAGGTGCGATATATATATATATATATATATATATATATATATATATATATATATATA